>NW_026845477.1:308812284-308866314 GCF_025583915.1 Anolis sagrei ordinatus | reverse complement strand
TTTTTGATAAATTCATGTTGACTATTAAACTGCAGTACTTTATATTATATTATTATTATATTATTATAATATTGTAATTGTATTATATTCTTGTAACTTTTAGGGAAAACTACCCTAAAATATACAGCAGAGCATCCAAAAACTAACAGGATGCAAAAGTTGAGCATCAGGTCATTAGCAAGCAGAGTGTGAAATGCCACGTGACGTGGCTGTAAAGCAGTGGTTTTCAACGTTTCTAATGCCGCGACCCCTTAATACAGTTCCTCATGTTGTGGTGACCCCCAGCCATTAAATTATTTTCGTTGCTACTTCATAATTGTAATTTTGCTACTGTTATGAATCGTTATGTAAATATCTAGTAAGCAGGATGTATTCTTATTGGAGTGTTATGGGAGGATTGATTTTGTCATTTGGGAGTTGTAGTTGCTGGGATTTATAGTTCACCTATACTCAAAGAGCATTCTCAACTCTACCAACAATGGAATTGGACCAAACTTGGCACACAGAACTCCCATGACCAACGGAAAATACTGGAAGGATTTGGTGGGCATTGACCTTGAGTTTGGGAGTTGTAGTTTGCCTACACCCAGAGAGCACTGTGGATTCAAACAATGATGGATTTGGATCAAACTTGGCACGAATATTCAATATGCCCAAATGTGAACACTGGTGAAGTTCGAGGAAAATAGACCTTGACATTTGGGAGCTGTAGTTGCTGGGATTTATAGTTCACCTACAACCAAAGAGCATTCAGAAGCCCACCAACAATAGAATTAGGTCAGAAACAGAGAATGACCAACAGAAAACACTGTCTGTGATGGCCTTTGGCGACCCCTCTGACACCCCCTCGCAACCCCTCCAGGGGTCCCGACCCCCAAGTTGAGAACCACTGCTGTAAAGAATAAAGAATCAGAGAGTTGGAAGAGACCTTGTGGGCCATCCAGTCCAACCCTATTCTGCCAAGAAGCAGGAAAATCGCTTTCAAAGCACCCCTGACACCCTTGACAGATGGCCATCCAGCCTCTGTTTAAAGCCTCCAAAGAAGGAGCTTCCGCCACACTTAGGAGGCGAACATGCAGAGTCCAATCTTAAAAAATCACAAAAGGTTTATTCACAATAATAATAAATAACTGAATTTCTTCATAAATAAAGAACTGGGTCTGAGTTACTCTAAGACCCATCTCTTCTAAGGTTTCAAGAGAGGGGAAAAAATCAATCCGTCTCTTCTGACACACAAGCAGGTTGTGAGAGCAGGACATGAGAGAAGCCTCCTCACAGGATTGCAAGACATCCGGGCGTCCCCTGGGCAACGTCTTCGTAGACGACCGATTCTCTCGATCCAGAAGCAACCAGAGATGACTTGCAGCATGCAAACCACCTGCTAGCTACAAAAGGCCACCCTACTCGGATCTGCACGCATTATGCAGCGATATAGTCCTAGAAACTTGGGAAGCCAGCAGAGTGATTTTGTTTGCTGTGGACTCATCTTGTTATTTGACTGAAAGCCAAAACCAAGGTTACAACAACATCTGTTATAGAACTCCAGTATGCTGATGACAATGTCGTCTGTGCGCATTCAGAAGATCTACAAGCCACTTTAAACACCTTCGCAGAAGCATACACGAAGCTTGGCCTGTCACAGAAAACCAAGGTGCTTTTCCAGCAGTCACCAGCCAACCCCTCTCCAATGCCAGAGATACAGCTTAATGGTGTAACATTAGAAAATGTTGACCATTTCCGCTACCTTGGCAGCCACCTCTCCACCAAAGTCAACATAGACACTGAAATACAACACCGCCTGAGCTCTGCGAGTGCAGCATTTTTCCAAATGAAGCAGAGAGTGTTTGAGGACTGGGACATCCGTAGGGATACCAAGGTGCTTGTCTATAAAGCTATTGCCCTCCCAAACCTGCTATAGGCCTGTGAGACATGGACAGTCTACAGACGTCACATGCAACTCCTGGAACAATTCCATCAGCGCCGCCTCCAAAAAATCCTGCAAATCTCTTGGGAAGACAAGCGGACAAATGTCAGCATGCTGGAAGAAGCAAAGACCACCAGCATTGAAGCGATGGTCCTCCGTCAACTCCACTGGACTGGCCATGTTGTCCGGATGCCCGACCACCGTCTCCCAAAGCAGTTGCTCTACTCCAACCTCAAGAATGGAAAACAGAATGTTGGTGGACAGGAAAAGAGAATTAAAGATGGCCCCAAAGCCAACCTTTAAAAACTCTGGCATAGACACCGAGAACTGGGAAGCCCTGGGCCTTGAACGCGCCAGCTGGAGGTCAGCTGTGACCAGCAGTGCTGCAGAATTTGAAGATGCACTAATGGAGGGTGAAAGAGAGAAACGTGCCAAGAGGAAGGCGCGTCAAGCCAACCCCGACCGGGACCGCCTTCCACCTGGAAACCAATGCCTTCACTGTGGGAGAAGATGCGGGTCAAGAATAGGGCTCCACAGCCACCTACAAACCCACAAAAATAGTCATCAAGGAAGACCATCTTACCCGTCCAACGAGGGATTGCCTAAGTAAGTAAGTAAGTTTCAAATAATAAAAACAACAACTTTGGGGGACTAAGCAGAGTCACACAAAAGGCTGCGTTCCCATTACAACTGCTATGTGGCAATCCTGTCCGCTCCATCGCCTCAGGGCTTGATTGCTCAGATGCCCTCTCACCGCTCTTGTGAATCTCCATTGTGGTGTGTGGAGGCTGATTCTTTCAGCGGCTTATTGACATCTACCATTGCTGCCGGATTCTCTATAACAGTGTTTCTCAACCTGGGGGTGGGGACCCCCATGGGGGTCGCGGGGGGGTGTCAGAGGGGTCGCCAAAGACCATCAGAAAACATAGTATTTTCTGTTGGTCATGGGTTCTGTGTGGAAAGTTTGGTCCAATTCTATCGGTGGGGTTCAGAATGCTATTTTATTGTGGGTGAACTATAAATCCCAACAATTACAACTCCCAAATGGCAAGGTCTATTTTCTCCAAACTCTACCAGTGTTCACATTTGGGCATATTGAATATTTGTGACAAGTTCAGTCCAGAGCTATCATTGTTGAAGCCCACAGTGCTTTCTAGATGTAGGTGAACTATAACTCCAAAACTCAAGGTCAGTGCCCACCAAACTCTCCCAGTATTTTCTGTTGGTCATGGGAGTTTTTTGTGCCAAGTTTGGTTCAATTCCATTGTTTCAGAAGGCTCTTTGAATTTAGGTGAACTATAAATCCCAGCAACTCCAGCATTACCAAATGACAAAATCAATCACCCCCAACCTCACCAGTATTCAAATTTGGGAGTATTGGGTATTTGTGCCAAATTTGGTCCAGTGACTGAAAATACATCCTGCATATCAGATATTTAGATTACCATTCATAACAATAGCAAAATTACAGTTGTGAAGTAGCAACGAAAATAATATTATGGTTGGGGGTCACCACAACATGAGGACCTGTACTAAGGGGCCGCGGCATTAGGAAGGTTGAGAACCACTGCTCTAATGAAACTGTACACCTACCTCTTGGCCGTACCATCGCCGCTGGCTGCATTTGGAACTGTCCATCATTGCGGCTCCCTCAACACCCACCATCTTTGATGACAACTTAGGAAGACTGGTCTATGGGCCTGGGCTACTTTGGGAGTGGGAGGGTGCCTTCACCTTGCACTTATTTTTATATACTACCAATCTAATACTTGTTCATATAACTTGTAAGCCGCTCCGAGTCCCCTTCGGAGTGAGAAGGGCGGCATATAAATGTTGTAAATAAATAAATGGGAGTTTATTATTATTTTAATACAAGCTGTCACCTGCCATGCGTTGCTGTGGCCCGGTCTGTGTATATGTTTTGTGTGTGTATATTTATTTTATTTATTTATTATTTCATCTACTTATACCCCGCCCTTCTCACCCCGGGGGGGACTCAGGGCGGCTTACAAAGGAGGCACAATTAGATGCCCAAATCACACAACAAACAATACAAAATATAACAGTTCAACAATTAAAATGAAACATCAATACCTATTAAAATCATAAAAACTATCTCATGTCAGAGTCCATATATCAGAGTCCATATATCCATTCCATTCCATTGTCCTTGTCTATCGATAGGTCCTTTGATCAGTTGTCAGCATGGCCAAAAGCTTGGTCCCACATCCAGGTCTTTAGTTTTTTCCTAAACGCTAGAAGGGAAGTCGTCGATCTGATCTCCCCGGGGAGTGAGTTCCACAGGTGGGGGGCCACCACTGAGAAGGCCCTGCTCCTCGTCCCCGCCAGTTTCACTTGTGCCACTGGCGGGGTCGAGAGCAGGGCCTCCCCAGAAGATCTTAAACTTCGAGGTGGGATGTAGAGGGAGATCCGTTCGGACAGATACACTGGGCCGGAACCGTATAGGGTTTTGTAGGTCAAAACCAGCACTTTGAATTGTGCTCGGAATTGGAATCGGCAGCCAGTGGAGCTGACGCAACAGGGGGGTGGTGTGCTCCCTGTACGCCGCTCCGGTGAGCAATCTGGCTGCTTCTCGCTGGACTAGTTGAAGTTTCCGAGCAGTCTTCAAAGGCAACCCCACGTAGAGTGCGTTGCAGTAATCCAACGGGATGTGACAAGAGCGTGGACCACCGTGGCCAGATCAGACTTCCCAAGGTACGGGCGCAGCTGGCGCACAAGTTTTAATTGTGCGAAAGCTCTCCCGGCCACCGCTGAGACCTGGGGTTCCAGGCTCAGCGATGAGTCCAGGATCACTCCCAAGCTACGAACCTGCGTCTTCAGGGGGAGTGTAACCCCATCTAACACAGGCTGTAACCCTATACCCTGTTCGGCCTTGCGACTGACCAGTAGGACCTCTGTCTTGTCTGGATTCAATTTCAATTTGTTAGCTCTCATCCAGTCCGATACAGCGGCTAAACACCGGTTCAAGGTCTGGACAGCCTCCTTGGTGACAGGTGAGAAGGAGTGACAGATTTGGACGTCATCTGCATAGAGATAGCATCTTAGTCCGAAACTCCGAATGATCTCTCCCAGCGGCTTCATGTAGATGTTAAATAACATCGGGGACAAGATAGAACCCTGTGGGACTCCACACAACAACGGTTGTGGGGCCGAACAGATGTTGCATATGTGTGTGTTTGCATATAAATATATGGTTTTGCGCATGCATTGTAATGTATTGTAATGTATTTTTGTTTTTTGGTTTCTAAAGTCTCTTCTGCTGTGTTTTTCAGTGTTTTTATGAGTGATAAGTCACTCGATGGCCTGATACCCGTCTTGTGTCCAAATTTGGTGTCACTTTGTCTGGTGGTTTTTGAGTTATGTTAATCCCACAAATGAACATTACATTTTTATTTATATAGATGTGTATCAAATTATCTTCATGATTTTACTGACACAAAAGCACAGTATGTCACAGCAAGCGAGATCTATATGCTGGGTTTCGTATCACAAAATCACAAGTCGAACACTTCCCAAGCGTCTAGGACTGTGTGATGTATTTTCGAATGATGCGCGCAGATCCAAGTAAGGTGGCCCTTTGCAGTTGACAGATCGTGATTTTGACGATGTTTATTGTTTCCAAATGCCGGCTGACATCTTTTGGCACGGCATCCAGTGCGCCAGTGACCACTGGGACCACCTGGACTGGCTGATGCCGCCAGAGCCTTTGGAGTTCCATGTTGAGGTCCTGATAGCGGCTGAGTTTTTCCTGTTGTTTTTCTTCAATGCGGTTGTTACCTGGTATGGCGACATCAACAATCCAGACTTTTTTCTTTTCCACAACATAATAATAATAATAATAATTAATGATAATGTTGTTGTTGTTAATATAATAATAATGAGATGCCAACACCTTGCCCTCAGCCTCACCAGCACTTTCTCGGCCTTGAGAGGCTCCCCGGCCAGGGCAGAGAAGACTCAGCCAGTGGCACACGCAAGGGAGCAGTAGAGAAAGTCCCCCAAAGTTATTATTATGTTAATATGTGTATCAAATAATAATAATTACTTTGGGGGACTGTCCATTCTTTCTCTCTCGCTCCCTTGCATGTGCCACTGGGTGTCTTTTCTCTGCCCTGGCCTGGGAGTCTTCCAGGGCCGAGAAAGTGCTGGCGAGGATGACGGCAATGTGCTGGTATCTCCTTCCTTCCTTCCTTCCTTCCTTCCTTCCGGATTCTCCCCTATGAACCATCAAGGTAGTTAAGATCTTCTGGAGGGGCCCTGCTCTCGGTCCCACCACCTTCGCAGTCGCGTCTGGTGGGGACAAGGGACAGGGCCTTCTCGGTGGTGGCCCCTCGGCTTTGGAACTCTCTCCCGATGGAGATCAGATCTACCCCTTCCCTCCTGACTTTCAGAAAGCTGGTAAAAACTTGGCACTTCTCAGAATGATGATCGAGTCAATAACTGTTGACCACACGGGCGGATGATGATGAATTTGTGATTACCTTGACGACTTGGCTTTATGTAACTATTTGATCTATATTTTAATGTATTGTAATGTATTAATGTACTATAATGTTATTATGTTTTAGCTTATTTGTATATGAATTTCCTGTTGTTAGCCAGCCTGAGTCCCTCTTCGGAGGTCGAGAAGACCGGGTTATAAAAGCTCTAAATAAATAAATAATAATAAATAAATATTCCTCCCTCCCTTCTTCTCCCTATCCTTTTCTCTCACTCTTCTCCAACAGCAGTATACCCCACTGATGCATGCGCAGTTGCAACTTTCCCCACATCTCTCGTGCACTTTTTTTAGGTCTTGCAGCCCACACTAAAGCCCAGAGCGGAGTCGCTATTGCATTGGAGACTAGGTGAAAAGGCCCCTTCTCTCCAGGAGGATCTGCTGACGAGTGATTCCCAAGAGGCAGGAGACAAAGACACAAGCGAGATCAACAATGCCTTTAATGAAACACAACTGAACCAAAACCCACGATGACGTGAGGGAGTTAAACAAAGAAAGTAGTCTCGACTTAACAAACCAGGGACGCAACTCCAGTCCTTGAAAACCTACGAAGGCGTTGCCCTGAAAATGAGAGACAAAGCATGGCTTGATTTTTGAAAAAGGAGTATCGGGGGACAACACAAAATAATTCCCGGTCGTACCCAACGGGATCGAAGCCAGAGTTGTCCATATCCTTAAAGTCAGTGTTTCGAAAATTGCATGGCATCTTGAAAATGTTGCTAAACTACAACTCCCAGGCCACCAACTATTAAACCCCTTAGGCTGGATGCTACTGGTTGACTCCGTCAATCAGTCGACAACCCGCGTCAACACTTCTACTTCGGCGGGTGGACCCGCATTGGGAGGAACGGCTCCCTGCGTCGCTTCTCCGTTGAGCGAGTGATCCTTTCGGGGCCCGACCCACGACGGGGCCGCTTTCTCCACCACGGGGCCCCTACGGCTTTCATGGAACTTCAGGTGCTTCTGGAGGATCCAGCTGTAGCTGAAGCAGCGCCCGCACTCCTCGCAGCGGAAGGGCTTGTCCCGGACGTGGATCCTCTGGTGCGTTTGGAGGTTTCCCTTGTGGCGGAAGTGCCGCCCGCACTCAGGACACTCGAAGGGCTTCTCCTCGGAGTGGATCTTCTGGTGCAGCTTCAGCTTCGAGGCCAGGTTGAAGGTCTTGCCACAGTCCAAACACCGATGCACGTTCTCCTCCGTGGGAGCGGCTCTCTCTCCTTTGTCGAAGGAGATCGGTCGGGGGAAGCTCTTCTCAAACTCGGGGGGCTTCAGCTGGCTTCTCTCGTTTCCTCCAAGTGGCGGGACAGGGGTCAAGTAAGTGCCTTCAGGGGAAATGTAGGCCGCATCGTGGTCCCAATCTTGGTCGTCATCCATGGTTTCCTTCTTACTCTTCTCCTTGGAATCACCTGAAAGAATGAAGTTTTAGAAGAGGAGATCACCAAAGGGGGAAAACAAATCCAAATTACACTGTTCCCTCACTACTTCGCGGTTTGCTTTTAGCGGACTCGCTCTTTTGCGGGTTTTTGAAAATATAATAATATAACGTTCGTTTGTGGGATTAACAGAACTCAAAAACCACTGGATGAATTGACACCAAACTTGGACACAAGACACCTATCAGGCCAATGAGTGTCCATCACCCCTAACAGCCTACCTGCACCCCTGGCAAAAAAAAGTGTACTGCAACCGCTTACTTTGCGTAATGGATGAACCGCCCCTGCCTAAAAAACACACAAAAAAAACCCCAGCAGAACGGACTTAACCCCCCCCCCAAAACTATATATACATATACACATACACTCATATACATATAAACATGCACACATACAGACACACACACACACACACACATATGTATACAAGCACACACAAATATACACATACATATAGACATGCACACATACACATATATTTACACAGAACGGACTTAAAACCCCCCAAAATAAACTATATATACATATACACATACACTCATATACATATAAACATGCACACATACATAAAGACACACACAGACACACACACATATGTACACAAGCACACACAAATATACACACACATATAGACATGCACACATACATGCACATATATTTACATATACACATGCATACATACACAATATACATATAGACATACATACACATATATACACAAGCACATACATATACACAATATACATATACACATATAAACACAGAAATACACAAGTATATACACACGTATACACACACATATGCACACACACATATACAACCATCTATCTAGAAATATATTTGTGTATATGTGTGTTTGCATATTTAGATAGATATAGATATATACACATACACACAAAACATATATACAGACTGGGCCACAGCAACACATGGCAGGGAACGGCTAGTTTATAGAAATAATAATATAATGTTCGTTTGTGGGATTAACATAACTCTAAAACCACTGGATGAATTGACACCAAATTTGGACACAAGACACCTAACAACCCGATGTATGTCCTTCACTCAAAAAATTGATTTTGTCATTTGGGAGTTGTAGTTGCTGGGATTTATAGTTCACCTACAATCAAAGAGCATTCTGAACCCCACCAACAATGGAATTGAACCAAACTTGGCACACAGTTTTCCCATGACCAACAGAAAATACTGGAAGGGTGGGCCTTTGGTTTTGGAGTTGTAGTTCACCTACATCCAGAGATCACTGTGGACTCAAACAATGATGGATCTGGACCAAACTCTACACGAATACTTAATATGCCCAATGTGGACACTGGTGGAGTTTGGGGAAAATAGAATCTTGACATTTGGGAGTTGTAGTTGCTGGGATTTATAGTTCACCTACAATTAAAGAGCATTCTGAACCCCACCAACAATGGAATTGAACCAAACGTGACACACAGTTCTACCATGACCAACAGAAAATACTGGAAGGGTGTCCTTTGGTTTTGGAGTTGTAGTTCACCTACATCCAGAGAGCACTGTGGACTCAAACTAGGATGGATCTGGACCAAACTCTACATGAATACTCAATATGCCCAAATGTGGACACTGGTGGAGTTTGGGGAAAATAGAATCTTGACATTTGGGAGTTGTAGTTGCTGGGATTTATAGTTCACCTACAAATTTCAGATTTCAAATTTTTGATATTTACGAAATTTCGTAAATATACGAATTGATTCGTTAATGGTGGACGCGATTGCGCAATACATGAAAAAACCTCCAAACGGGACAGGGGGAACTTCTGAAGCTTCCCTCTCCCTCTGTTGTTGACTGTTGGTGTGATAAAACAAACAAAAACTATATATATTGTATTATATTATATTATAATTATAATATTATATTATTGTATATTATTATAATTGTATATTATTATAATGTATTATATTATATATATTATATTATTATATTGTTATTATTACAACAAAAATAGCTAGAAGCACTTAATTCAGTGTATCTATCTCCCGGTGGCGCAGTGGGTTAAAGCACTGAGCTGCTGAACTTGTTGATTGAAAGGTCGCAGGTTCGGCGTGAGCTTCCGCTGTCAGCCCTAGCTTCTGCCAACCTAGCAGTTTGAAAACATGCAAATGTGAGTAGATCAATAGGTACCGCTCCGGCGGGAAGGTAACGGTGCTCCATGCAGTCATGCCGGCCACATGACCTTGGAGGTGTCTACGGACAACGCTGGCTCTTCGGCTTAGAAATGGAGATGAGCACCACACCCCAGAGTCAGACATGACTGGACTTAATGTCAGGGGACTACCTTTACCTTATCAACATCTTAAAGTCTGTAGCAAATTGCTGTGCAAAAAAACGTAATTTAGCAAATAATCTGGATTATCCTGGGAAATAATCTGGGATAACAGAACGTTCAAGCAAACTGCTTCAAAATCACAGGGTTAGAAAACACAAGTAAACAAGGTGGAAGCAAGGAAAAGCATTCTCAAAAAACTGTCCCAAGTCAGAATGAGATGTCCATCCAAAAACAATCCGAAGTCAGAATGGAGTCAGCACTTACAGGAATCCAGTCTTTAAAACGCTTTAAAACGGCTTGTCTTAACCCAGCTAAACGTCTTCCTGGCCCAGCAGCTTAAAACTATTATTATATTATATTATATTATTATTATTATTATTATTATATATTATAATATAAAGAATGGATGGCCATCTGTCAGGGGTGCTTTAATATACAATTATATTAATATAATAATATACAATTATAACATTTAATATAATAATTATATTATATTATATTATACAATAATTATAATATAATATAATATACAATTATAACATAACATAATAATATATAATATAATATAATATAATATAATATAATATAATATATAATATATATTATATATTATATTATTATTATATTATATTATTGTATATTATATTATATTATTGTATATTATATTATACAAAGCTGGGGTGAAAATTGCTGGAAGAAACATTAACAACCTCAGATATGCAGATGACACCACTCTGATGGCCGAAAGCGAGGAGGAGCTGAGGAGCCTTCTAATCAAGGTGAAAGAAGAAAGCGCAAAAGCCAGGTTGCAGCTAAACATCAGAAAAAACCAAGATTATGGCAACAAGAATGATTGACGACTGGGAAATAGAGGGAGAAAATGTGGAGGCCGTGACAGACTTTGTATTTCTAGGTGCAAAGATGACTGCAGATGCAGACTGTGGCCAGGAAATCAGAAGACGCTTCCTTCTTGGGAGGAGAGCAATGTCCAGTCTCGATAAAATAGTGAAGAGTAGAGACATCAGACTGGCAACCAAGATCCATTGCCTAGTCAAAGCCATGGTCTTCCCTGTAGTCACCTACGGATGTGAGAGATGGACCTTCGGGAAGGCTGAGCGAAGGAAGAGAGATGCTTTTGAGCTGTGGTGTTGGAGGAAAGTTCTGAGAGTGCCTTGGACTGCGAGAAGATCCAACCAGTCCATCCTCCAGGAAAGAAAGCCTGGCTGCTCATTGGAGGGAAGGAGACTAGAGACAAAGTTGAAGTCCTTTGGCCACATCATGAGGAGACAGCAAAGCCTAGAGAAGACAATTATGCTGGGGAAAGTGGAAGGAAAAAGGAAGAGGGGCTGACCAAGGGCAAGATGGATGGATGGCATCCTTGAAGTGACTGGACTGACCTTGAAGGAGCTGGGGGTGGTGACGGCCGACAGGGAGCTCTGGCGTGGGCTGGTCCATGAGGTCACGAAGAGTCGGAGACGACTGAACGAATGAACAACAACATATTATATTATAATATATTATATATATTATTATATATTATATTACATTACATTACTTTATATATTATACATTATACTAGCTGTACCCGGCAACGCATTGCTGTGGCATAGAGTGATGGTATGAAAAATAAAGTAATGAGAAATTTTGGGCAAGAAGGATGCCAGGAGAAAGAGGAGGGAGGGGGAAATGTGGGATTTGCCAGCAGGCAGGAAGGAAGGAAGGAAGGAAGGAAGGAAGGAAGGAAGGAAGGAAGGAAGGAAGGAAGGAAGGAAGGAAGGAAGGAAGCCCAGAGCAGCCCAGCTGAAGAGAGGAAGGCTGAGAGGAGATATGATAGCCATGTATAAATATGTGAGAGGAAGCCACAGGGAGGAGGGAGCAAGCTTGTTTTCTGCTTCCCTGGAGACTAGGACGCAAGGAACAATGGCTTCAAACTACAAGAGAGGAGATTCCATCTGAACATGAGGAAGAACTTCCTGACTGTGAGAGCCGTTCAGCAGTGGAACTCTCTGCCCCGGAGTGTGGTGGAGGCTCCTTCTTTGGAAGCTTTTAAACAGAGGCTGGATGGCCATCTGTCAGGGGTGATTTGAATGCAATTTTCCTGCTTCTTGGCAGGGGGTTGGACTGGATGGCCCATGAGGTCTCTTCCAACTCTTTGATTCTATGATTCTATGAAAGTGGAAGGAAGCAGCAGAGCAAAGGTGGCCAGCAGGAGGGAAGAGAGAGAGAGGAAATTCATTGGCTTAAGCTGAGGCCAGGGACCGGAAGTGGGGTAAATGCGCAGCTTGCAACCAGGGGAGGGAAGAGAAACTGCGAGATTGTAAAACTTGTAAAAAAAAAAAATAACGTTCGTAATTATTTTTCGAAAATAATTACGAAAAATGGGGAAATTGTTTCGATTCTTAATTACTCCTCACACTATTCCTGCATGGCTCAATATTGGATCGAAGCTAATTTAAATACGAAATCATTACGACTTTAGAAACCAAGCCTAATACACACATATAGATATAGACATGCATACACATATATACACAAGCACACACATATACGCAATATACATATACACATATAAACACAGAATTACACAAATATATACACACATATATACACACATATGCACATATACACCCATCTATCTATATATGTATGTGTGTGTGTATATATATGTGTGTTTGCATATTTAGAGAGATACACATACACACACACACACAAAACATATATACAGACTGGGCCACAGCAGCACATGGCAGGGGATGGCTAGTCTATGGAAATAATAATATAATGTTCGTTTGTGGATTAACATAACTCAAAAACCACTGGACGAATGGACACCAAATTTGGCTACAAGATACCTACTAACCCAAGAAGTGACCATCACTTAAAAAATGATTTTGTCATTTGGGAGTTGTAGTTCCTGGGATTTATAGTTCACCTCCAATCAAAGAGCATTCTGAACTCCGCCAATGATGGAATTGAAAAAAACATGGCACACAAGACTCCCATGACCAACAGAAAACATTAGAAGGGTTTGGTAGGCATTGAACTACAACTCTTCAATTTGAGAGTTGTAGTTCACCTACATCCAGAGAGTACTGTGGACTCAAACTAGGATGGATCTGGACCAAACTTGGCACAAATATTCCATATGCCCAAATATGAACACAGATGGAGCTTGGGGGAAATAGGCCTTGACATTTGGGGGTTGTAGTTACTGGGATTTATAGTTCACCTACAATCAAAGAGCATTCTGAACCCCACCAACGGCAGAACTGGGACAAACTTCCCGCACGAATATTCCATATGCCTAAATAGGAAGACAGGTGGAGTTTGGGGGAAATAGACCTTGACATGTGGGAGTTGTAGTTGCTGGGATGTACAGTTCACCTCCAATCAAACAGCATTCTGAATTCTGCCAATGATGGAACTGAACCAAACTTGGCATACAGAACTCCCATGACCAAGAGAAAATACTGGAACGGTCTGGGGGGCATTGAGTTTGGGAGTTGTAGTTCACCTACATCCAGAGAGCAGTATGGACTCAAACAACGTTGGTTCTGGACTAAACTTGGCATGAATTCTCCATATGCCCAAATGTGAACACTGGTGGAGTTTGGGGAAGATAGACCTTGACATTTGGGAGTTGTAGTTCCTGGGATTTATAGTTCACCTAAAATCAAACCCCACCAATGACAGAGTTGGGCCAAACCTCCCACAAAGAACTCCCATGCTTTGAAGGGACTCGCTGGGGCAAAGCTCCCTCCAGCCTTGCACACTCTCCCTTGTCCACACATGCGCACCATGCTGACATGTGCTGAACACACCTGCTCTCCCCTCCTCACTTGGAGTTTCAGGAACAGCCCTCTCGTTGGCTGAGAGGCCAGCCAATCACAGCTTTTGGTGGGAGGATTCACCATCTGATTCCAAAAAGGAAGAGAAGGACAGGCAGAGAGATCTTCAGCCTTCTCTGTCAAAGGGCTTCCTAAGACCATCATAGAATCCTTGAGTTGGAAGAGACCTCATGGTCCATCCAGTCCAACCCCATTCTGCCAAAAAGCAGGAAAATAGGGTTCAAAGCACCCCAACCAGATGGCCATCCAGCCCCTGTTTACGTTTTCCGATGGTCTTTGGAGATCCCTCTGAAACCCCCTCGCAACTTCCAGGTTGAGAAATGCTCATCTGGAGAGACATGGTGGCCATGTTTACATATTGGGAAGGAGGTTCCATTGAGGAGAAATGGGGCAAGCTTGCTTTTCTGTGGCTCCTATGGTGCTCATATGACATATCAACATGAGGAAGAACCTCCTGATGATCAGGGTTCCTCCATAGTGGGATAGGGTGCCTGGGACCCCAGTGGGGTCCCCTTTCTTCTTTCATTCTCTGGAAATTTGTAAGCAGAGGTTGGATGACTATCAGTCAGGAGGTCTTGGATGATGTCCTCCTGCCCTTGGGGTCTCTTCTAAGTCTAGGATTCTCTCATTCTAAGTAGGTCTTGGTTGTGTCCTCCTGCCCTTGGGGTCTCTTCTACGTCTAGGATTCTCTCATTCTAAGGAGGTCTTGGATGGTGTCCTCCTACCCTTGGGGTCTCTTCTACGTCTAGGATTCTCTCATTCTAAGGAGGTCTTGGATGGTGTCCTCCTGCCCTTGGGGTCTCTTCTACGTCTAGGATTCTCTCATTCTAAGGAGGTCTTGGATGTGTCCTCCTGCCCTTGGGGTCTCTTCTACGTCTAGGATTCTCTCATTCTAAGGAGGTCTTGGATGGTGTCCTCCTACCCTTGGGGTCTCTTCTACGTCTAGGATTCTCTCATTCTAAGGAGGTCTTGGATGGTGTCCTCCTGCCCTTGGGGTCTCTTCTACGTCTAGGATTCTCTCATTCTAAGGAGGTCTTGGATGTGTCCTCCTGCCCTTGGGGTCTCTTCTACGTCTAGGATTCTCTCATTCTAAGGAGGTCTTGGATGGTGTCCTCCTGCCCTTGGGGTCTCTTCTACGTCTAGGATTCTCTCATTCTAAGGAGGTCTTGGATGTGTCCTCCTGCCCTTGGGGTCTCTTCTACGTCTAGGATTCTCTCATTCTAAGGAGGTCTTGGATGGTGTCCTCCTACCCTTGGGGTCTCTTCTACGTCTAGGATTCTCTCATTCTAAGGAGGTCTTGGATGGTGTCCTCCTGCCCTTGGGGTCTCTTCTACGTCTAGGATTCTCTCATTCTAAGGAGGTCTTGGATGTGTCCTCCTGCCCTTGGGGTCTCTTCTACGTCTAGGATTCTCTCATTCTAAGGAGGTCTTGGATGGTGTCCTCCTACCCTTGGGGTCTCTTCTACGTCTAGGATTCTCTCATTCTAAGGAGGTCTTGGATGGTGTCCTCCTGCCCTTGGGGTCTCTTCTACGTCTAGGATTCTCTCATTCTAAGGAGGTCTTGGATGGTGTCCTCCTGCCCTTGGGGTCTCTTCTACGTCTAGGATTCTCTCATTCTAAGGAGGTCTTGGATGTGTCCTCCTGCCCTTGGGGTCTCTTCTACGTCTAGGATTCTCTCATTCTAAGAGAGCCTTCATCGAATCTATATGGGACTCCGTTGCCTCCCTACCAACCCCAACGAAGGCACCCTTGTCCTCCAGCCCAAGGAAAGGTACCTTTTTCTGGGGAAGCCACGCTCTCGGAGCTCTCCTCCACCCCCTCCATGCCTCCCAGGTCTGGCAAGACTCAGGCTCCTCTTAAACGGTCACTGGATCCTGAAAAAGCAGATGAAAGACAATGAACATCTCAATGAACATCAAAGAATCAGACCAGGAAGAGTGAGTAGTGTGGACAGAAGTTCTTCTGAAGGACCTCCAGTCTCCTTGGTTTCAAGGAGACACTTCGGACTGAATCACAGGCGGCATGAAGTCATCAGTGAAGAGCAAGCATGGGCCAACTTTGGCCTTCCCTCCAGGTGTTTTGGACTTCAACACCCATAATTCCTAAGCAACCATCACCCAAGTCAAAAAAGAAGCACCATTAAAGCCTTGGCAGACCGTGCAAAAAGAATCTGTGAACCCCACCTCCTCCAAGATGAACTGAGCCACCTCAACTGGGCTCTCCAGGCCAATGGATACTCCACCTCAGACATCAGAAGAGCTGCAAGACCACGAACAAGCCACGAGAGTCAAGACGAAGATCCACCCAGAGGAAAAGTGTTCTTGCCATACATCAAGGGAACCACTGACCGCAGAGGGAAGCTGACGAGGAAACACAACATACAAACTATCTACAGACCCACCAAGAAAATCCAACAAATGCTACGTTCAGCAAAGGACAAGAGGGATCCTCTCACCTCTGCAGGAGTCTACCGTGTACCATGCAGCTGTGGACAAGTCTACATAGGACCACCAAACGCAGCATTGCCCAAACACGAATCAAGGAACATGAAAGGCACTGCAGACTACTTCAACCAGAGAAGTCAGCCATAGCAGAGCACCTGATGAACCAACCTGGACAGGTTGAGAACACAGAAATGCTAGACCACTCTCACAACCACCATGTCAGACTACACAGAGAAGCCATTGAAATCCAAACAAGCATGTGGACAATTTCAACAGAAAGGAGGAAACCATGAAAATGAACAAAATCTGGCTACCAGTATTTAAAAAACTCTAAAATTACAACAGCACAACAACAGAGAGGAAACAAACAAGGGCATCTAATCACCTCTCAACAAAAGTTTGCTCCATGCACTGTCAGGCCATTATATGCTAATCAAGGTGGTCAGTTGAAACATTCACACCTAGCTCCAGCAGACAAGAGTCCTTTGTCCCACCCTGGTCATTCCACAGATATATAAACCCTTTTCCTAGTTCCAACAGACCTCACTACCTCTGAGGATGCTTGCCATAGATGCAGGCGAAACGTCAGGAGAGAATGCCTCTAGACCATGGCCATATAGCCCGAAAAAACCTACAACTACCCATGCAATATTGGTAATAATAATGTATTACCAATATTGCATGGGTACACAACATATTATATTACATATTATTATATATTATCATATATTTAATATATCAGTATTACTATATTACAATATTATTATATATTATTATTATTATTATACTGCATTATTGTTAGTATTATCTTGTATTATTATATTATATTACTATCTATATTGTATATATGCATAATATATTATATACTATTATATATTATCAGTAGGAATTATATTTAATATATTAATATTATTATATTACAATATTAATACAGGCATATTATTTTAGTGTATTATTACTAGGTATTATGTTGTATTACATTATAATATTACTATCAATATTATATGTATACAAAATATATTGTATTATACATTATTATATATTATCAGTAGTAATTATATTTAATATATTAGTATTACTATATTACAACATTATTATATTATATTGTATTATTGGTATTATCTTGTATTACATTATTACTACCAAAATTGTATGTATACACTACACATTATATTATATATTATTATATATTATCAGTAGTAATTATATTTCAGATGAGCCCCCGGTGGCGCAGTGGGTTAAACCCCTGTGCCGGCAGGACTGAAGACCGACAGGTTGCAGGTTATTATATTTTCTTATTGGTATCATGTTGCATTACATTATAATATAACTACCAAAATTGTATGTATACACAACATATTATAACATATTATCAGTAGTAATTACATTTAATATATTAGTATTAGTATATTACAACATTATTATTATATTATATTGTATTATATATTATGATATATTTAATATATCAGTATTAGTATATTACAATATTATTATATATTATTATATTGCATTATGCTGGTCGCTTCTGTATAATGCAATATAATAATATATAATAATATTGTAATATACTAATACTGATATATTAAATATATCATAATATATAATACAATATAATATAATAATAATGTTGTAATATACTAATAATGGACTGGTTGCTCTGACACGACAAATAAAAATAACAATAAATATTGCATTATTATTGGCATTGTATTGCATCACATTATATTTCTATATATATATTGCATATATACACAATATATTATATACTATTATATATTATCAGTAGTAATTATATTTAATATATTAGTATTATTATATTACAATATTAATACAGGCATATTATTTTAGTGTATTATTAGTAGGTATTATGTTGTATTACATGATATTACTATCAATATTGTAGGTATACACAAAACATTATATTATATATTATCATATATTTAATATATCAGTATTACTATATTACAATATTATTATATATTATTATACTGCATTATTATTAGTATTATCTTGTATTACATTATATTTCTATCTATATTGTATTTACATACACAATATATTATATACTATTATATATTATTAGTATTATTTAATATATTAGTATTATTATATTACAATATTATTAATACATATATATTATTTTTGTGTATTCATGGTATTATGTTGTATATACATAATATATTATACACGATTATATATTGTCAGTAATTATATTTAATATATTAGTATTATTATATTACAATATTAATACATACATATTATTTTAGTGCATTATTACTAGATATTATGTTGTATTACATGATAACATTACTATCAATATTGTATGTATACACAACATATTGTATTATATTTATATATTATATTTAATATATTAGTATTACTATATTGCAACATTATATTTAATATATTAGTTATATATACACAATATATTATATACTAATATACCATCAGAATTATTTAATATATTAGTATTATTATATTACAATATTAATACAGGCATATTATTTTAGTGTATTATTACTAGGTATTATGTTGTATTACGTGATAACATTACTATCAATATTGAATGTATACAAAACATATTGTATTATATTTATATATTATATTTAATATATTAGTATTACTATATTACATTATATTTAATATATTTGTTATATATATTTAATATTATATTAAATTATATGTATATTTAATATATTAGTTTTACTATATTACACCATTATATTTAATATATTCGTTATAAATACACAATATATTATATGCTAATATACCATCAGTATTATTTAATATATCAGTATTATTATATTACAATATTAATACAGGCATATTATTTTAGTGTATTATTACTAGGTATTATGTTGTATTACATTATAATATTACTATCAATATTATATGTATACAAAATATATTGTATATTAATTATATTTAATATATTAGTATTACTATATTACAACATTATATTTAATATATTAGTATTACTATATTACAACATTATATTTAATATATTAGTATTACTATATTACAATAAAATTAATATATTTAATATATAATATTATATTAATATTATATTTAATATATTAGTATTACTATATTACAACATTATATTTATACAAAACATATTGTATTATATTTATATATTATATTTAATATATTAGTATTACTATATTACATTATATTTAATATATTTGTTATATATATTTAATATTATATTAAATTATATGTATATTTAATATATTAGTTTTACTATATTACACCATTATATTTAATATATTAGTTATATATATTTAAAATTATATTAAATTATATTTAATATATTAGAATTATTATACTACAATATTATTAATACATATATATTATTTTAGTGTATTAATGTTATTATGCTGTATTATGTTATTACTACCAATATTGCATGTATACACATTGTATTACATTATTAGCCTAGCACCATATTAGTATTACAGCTTAATTAGTGATTCAAGGCGCCTGCAACTCACCTGGCTCCCTCCCACTCTCCTGCTTCCTTACACGTGACTCAGAGCGCTCGCAACCCTCTTCCTCCCTGCCGTTTCCAAAGCAACAGCCAATCAGGGGCCGTATTCAAATCCTTAAAGGCGTCCCACCAATCAGCACTCGCGCTCCACGTTCCATTCGCTCAGCGCGCCCCCCCCCCCCCCCGCGCTTTCCCTGACTTTGCATAAAACAGGCAAGAACAACCCTCTCTTGCCGTCTCCAGAGCAACGGCCAATCAGGAGCCGTATTCAAATCCCTAAAGGCGTCTCACCAATCGGAACTCGCGCTGTAAGTTCCAATCGCTCAGCGCGCCCCCCTGACTGCATTAAACAGGCAAGCACACCCTTCTCTTGCCGTCTCCAGAGCAACGGCCAATCAGGAGCCGTATTCAAATATAACCAGTGCGTCCCCACCAATCAGCGCCCGCGCTCAACGTTCCATTAGCTCAGCCCCTCCACCCACCTCTCTTCTTCCCAGATCTGTTTCCTTAGTAGGTTTTCCCCTTCCAACTCCCCCAAGGTTTACCTTTCCAGGAAAAGAGCAGAAGAAGCGCCTTTTTGGGTCCTCCAAATGCGAGCTCAGCTTCCTAGACAGGTAGGGAAGGCTAATGGAAGGGAGAGGGTGACGCAATTTCCTCTGACATCACTTCCGGAAGTGCAGGGGAGGAGCTTGCCTTCTTGATGAGAGGGAGGAAGAGGAAGGTGAAAGGCATTGTGGGAGTTGAAGTCCGAAATACCTGGAATCATAGAATCAAAGAGTTGGAAGAGACCTCCTGGGCCATCCAGTCCAACCCCATTCTGCCAAGAAGCAGGAATATTGCATTCAAATCACCCCTGACAGATGGCCATCCAGCCCCTGTTTCAAAGCTTCCAAAGAAGGAGCCTCCACCACACTCCGGGGCAGAGAGTTCCACTGCTGAACGGCTCTCACAGTCAGGAAGTTCTTCCTCATGTTCAGATGGAATCTCCTCTCTTGTAGTTTGAAGCCATTGCTCCATTGCGTCCTAGTCTTGAAATCAAACTAGACTTTAGGGGTTTGTAGGTCAGCACCTGACCTTAGTTCCCACCAAAGAGGGAACGCTACCTTGGCAAGCCTTCAGAGAAGCCTGATTCCAGCAATTTTATTTAATATTAATAATTGAAATGAGACTCTTGCCAAAGTGAAGAAGGGGCATCGAGGTTTAATGAGCGATTCAGCTGAGATCGGATGCACTGTAGGGATATTTCCACTACAAGCATACCAGCACAGAGTTTACAGGCATTTTTATAGGCAAAATACAGGTTTGAAAGTTTCAAAACTCCCTCCCTCTTCGGCTCCTTAGCAAATCAGGGAGAGGGAGGCAGGACGGAAGAGGGGCATTGTGTCCAGAGAGGATGATGACATTCCACTGTCCTGTGCCCGGGGGATCAGCCAGCCAAGGAAACTAGTTTTTTGTTCTTGTGATGGATCAGTGATTAGGGATAATCATTTGATTCAGGTTTTCCCCTTCCAGGATCAGATAAGGTAAAAGGTGAGGCTGAGAAGGATGTTTGTTGTGAAGGAAAACTTGGCAGAGGAAATCACAGTCTGATGACCCCCTCCTAAAGTCAAATAGTAACTCCAGGTCCCATTGTTCAGATGTGAGTTCCAAGTAAATAGGTGTTTTTGTGATTCCTGATTGCCTTTTCAGCCCAGCGGGCTGCTCCCTGATCAGCCTCCCAAAGGGCAAAAGAGTTCATGGCTGGGTCAGACTTGTGAAGGAAATACATAGAAGGAAAGTATATAGATCAATCACCCCTTCTCCATCCCACCCACCAGAGAAATTTAATAAAGAAATTATTTTCAAGCAATGTGAGTCCATGAGCGGGAAAGATGTCCTTGTGAGTCCAAAACGTTAGGCAGAGCTGCCACGCTGGGATCGAAGCTGGTCCCTGGGAAACTACAACTCTCATGGAGGGCAGAAGTCCCAAGATCCAGCCGTTTCCCAAAAGCCTCGTGGGGTCCTTGTTGTTGTCAGTGTTTTGGCAATGTGACCAAGACTTGACCCTTGTTGTGTAGTCTGGTGCCCTTGCCCTTTGCAGAACTATAAGTCACTATCCCTTATTTGGGGGGGGGGGTGCTCAACATCAGTCTCCAGGGCAGCAGAAAACAAGCTTGCTCCCTCCTCCTCCCTGTGGCTTCCTCTCACATATTTATACATGGCTATCATATCTCCTCTCAGCCTTCTCTTCTTCAGGCTAAACATGTCCAGGTCTTTAAGCCTGAGCAATTACAGGCCAATCTCCAACCTCCCTTTTTTGGGTAAGGTGCTGGAGCGGGTGGTTGCCTCCCAGCTTCAGAGCTTCTTAGATGATACCAACTACCTAGATCAGTCACAGTCTGGTTTCAGGCCTGGTCATGGCACCGAGACAGCCTTGGTCGCCTTGGTGGATGACCTCCGCAGAGAGCTGGACGGGGGAGTGTGACTCTGTTGGTTCTCTTGGACATCTCAGCGGCTTTCGATACCATCGATCATGGTATCCTTCTGGGTCGTCTCTCTGGGATGGGCCTCGGGGGCGCGGTTTTGTCGTGGCTCCGGTCCTTCCTCGAGGGACGAACCCAGATGGTGAAGCTGGGTGACGCCTGCTCAGACCCCTGGCCTTTGACCTGTGGGGTCCCGCAAGGCTCTATTTTGTCGCCCATGCTTTTCAACATCTACATGAAACCGCTGGGAGAGGTCATCCGGAGTTTTGGAGTTGGGTGCCATCTTTATGCGGATGACGCACAACTCTACTACTCTTTTCCACCTAATTCCAAGGAGGCCTCTCGGGTGCTGGACGAGTGCCTGGCCGCTGTGTCGATCTGGATGAGGAAGAACAAGCTGAAGATCAATCCCGACAAGACAGAGGTCCTCCTGGTCGATCGTAAACCGGATCGGGGTATAGGGTGGCAACCTGTGTTGGACGGGGTTACACTCCCCCTGAAGCCACAGGTCTGCAGTTTGGGTGTCCTCTTGGATTCTTCGCTCACACTTGAGGCTCAGGTGTCGGCGGTATCCGGGAGGGCCTTTGCACAATTGAGACTTGTGCGCCAGCTGCGACCGTACCTCGCGAAGGCAGATCTGGCCGGGGTGGTCCACGCCTTGGTCACCTCTAGAATGGATTACTGCAATGCGCTCTACGTGGGGCTGCCCTTGAAGACAGCTCGGAAACTTCAATTGGTCCAGCGGGCAGCAGCCAGGATGCTAACCGGGGCTCATTATCAAGAGAGGTCTACCCCTCTGTTTAAGGAGCTCCACTGGCTGCCATTTATTTTCCGAGCCCAATTCAAGGTGCAGGTGCTCACCTACAAAGCCCTGAACGGTTTGGGACCACCCTACCTGCGTGACCGCATCTCCATCTACGAACCCACACGCTCGCTCCGGTCATCTGGGGAGGCCCTGCTCGTGATCCCACCCACGTCGCAAGCGCGCTTGGTGGGGACACGGGACAGGGCCTTTTCTGTGGCGGCCCCCCGACTTTGGAATGCCCTTCCAAAAGATCTTCGACAGGCCCCTACTTTAGCAGCTTTCAGAAAGAACCTAAAAACTTGGCTGTTCCGATGTGCCTTCTCAGATTAGGAATTCCCCATCCCAAGTCCTAGAAGCACTTTAGTACAATTAATATTGCTGCACACCGCACTATTTTAATCCTATGCCTCCTGCCATTTCAGCACTTTTAACCCTGTACCCCATTGCTCTGGCCGGCCCAGTTTTAAAGTGTCCTGATGTATTGTCACTGTTGTTGTTATTCTGCTTAACTATTTTGATTTGCTTTGTTTATTGTTGTGTTATGTTCTTACTGTATTGTGTTCTGAGGCTTCGGCCTGTGTAAGCCGCATCGAGTCCCTCGGGAGATGCTAGCGGGGTACAAATAAAGTTAATAATAATAATAATAATAATAAATAATAATAATACCAGTATTCAAATTTGGGCATTTGATCATTTGAGTCACCATCCTCTGGACATATTCCAGCTTGTCAACATCTCCCTTCAATTGTGGTGCCCAGATTGGGACAAAAGATATATACACATATAATATATTATATTATTAGCATATTTTTTTTGCCGTGTCAGGAGCAATTTGAGAAACTGCAAGTCGCTTCTGGTGTGAGAGACTTGGCCGTCTGCAAGGACGTTGCCCAGGGGACGCCTGGATGATTTAATGTTTTTATCATCCTTGTGGGAGGCTTCTCTCATGTCCCCGCATGAGGAGCTGGAGCTGATAGATGGAGCTCATCCGCCTCTCCCCAGATTCGAATCTTCAACCTGTCAGTCTTCAGTCCTGCCGGCACAGGGGTTTAACCCACTGCACCACCGGGGGCTCCATCGTAGTACAGTATCAGTATTATATATCACTATATTGTACTATACCATTATATTGTAATATTATTAGCAATATTACATGTAATATAAAATATATAATTATCATATTATTAGTAGTAGTATTATGTTGTACTAGCTGTACCTGCCACACGTTGCTGTGGCCAACCTTCCCTCCCTCTTTCTCTCCTTCCCAATTTTTCTTTCCCTTTTTCTTTCTTCCTTCTCTATGTTTCTTTCCTCGCTTCCTTTTCTCTTTGGTTCCATCCATCCTTCCCTCTTTCCTTCCTTCCTTCCTTTCTTTCCTCCCTCCCTCCCTCTTTCATTCCTTCTTTCCTTCCTTCCCTCTCTTTCCTTCCTTCTTTCACTTTTTTATTTCCTTCTCTCCTTTCTTCCTTACCTTTCTTTCTTTCCTTCCTTCCTTCTCTCCTTCTTTCCTTCCACCTTTATGTGTATATTTGTTTTGTGTGTATATATGCATATATGTGTGTATATATGTGGTTTTGCACATGCGTTGTAATGTAATTTTTGTTTTTTGGCTTTTATAGTCTTATCTGCTGTGTTTTTCAACGTTTTTATGAGTGATGGTGACTCGTTGGCCTAATAGGTATGTTGTGTCCAAATTTGGTGTCAATTCCCCCAGTGGTTTTTGAGTTATGTTAATCCCACAAACGAACATGACATTTTTATTTATATAGATTATATTATGATATTATATTATATTATTAGCATAATACAGGAGACAAGGTGGAACTGTCCCCTGGTCCCTTCTCTCTTCCTGTGGCCCAGAGCAGTGGCTTTGGAAGCTTTTAAACAGAGGCTGGATGGCCATCTGTCAGGGGGTGCTTTGAATTCAATATTCCTGCTTCTTGGCAGAATGGGGTTGGACTGAATGGTCCATGAGGTCTCTTCCAACTCTTTGATTCTATGATTCTAGTTGGTGCTGGGATTCAAGTGATCAGGAAAGAGATTCCACGTTAACATTAGGAAGTAGCTCCCTATGTCCGCTCCGGCTTCCCATGCAAGAACATGAGAGAAGCCTCCCACAAGGGTGGTAAAACATCAAAACATCCGGGCGTCCCCTGGGCAACATCCTTGCAGACGGCCAATTCTCTCACACCAAAAGCGACTTGCAGTTTCTTAAGTCGCTCCTGACATGACAAAAAAATTATTATATTGTATTATTGGTATCATGTTGTATGTATACACTACATATTATATTATATATTATTGTATATTATCATATATTTAATATATCAGTATTACTATATTACAATAAGTATATATTATTGCAGACGGGCAATTCTCTCAGCCCAGAAGCGACTTGCGGTTTCTCAAGTTGCTCCTGACACAGGAAAAAACAAAACCCCGCACATCAAAACCATTGGTCTGTATGGCCAACTAATGTCACCTTTCCTTTTCTTTCCCCGTTGGTACATATGCTGTGCGACTGCACAGTGACATGATTATGACACATGTCCTAACACAGTGATGGGCAACCTTTTGAGCTTGGTGTGTCAAAATTTGCCAAAAACCTGAGCATAACTTGGGTGGGGTGTCAACTTCGAGAAAAAAAAAAACCCATAATTTTGCAATATTTATAGTTTAAATAAGAAATATGTATAATCCATGCTGAGTTATGGAGTGAACAATGCTCAAACGTGCAAATGTTAAATTTGTAGAGCCTTTTACAAATGTAAGGATGGAATTAGATTGACTCTTATAAGGTGTACTTCTCTGTATGTGGCCGCATGTGGCCGCATGTCATCAAAAATAGCCATGCATGTCAGTGCTGACACGCGTGTCATAGGTTTGCCATCAACACCCTAACATCACATATCTATATAAATAAAAATGTAACATTCGTTTGTAGGATTCACATAACTCAAAAACCATTGGATGAATTGCTGCCAAATTTGGCCACAAGACACCTACTAACCCAAGGAGTGACCATCATTCAGAAAAATTTAATTTTGCCATTTGAGAGTTGTAGATGTTGGGATTTATAGTTCACCTCCAATCAAAGAGCATTCTGAACTCCACCAACGATGGAATTGAACCAAACGTGGCACACAGGACTCCCACGACCAACAGAAAAGACTAGAAGGATTTGGTGGGCATTGACCTTGAGTTTGGGAGTTGTAGTTCACCTACATCCAGAGAGCACTGTGGACTCAAACAATGATGGATCTGGACCAAACTTGGCACAAATATTCCATATGCCCAAATACGAACACAGATGGAGTTTGGGGGAAATAGACCTTGACATTTGGGAGTTGTAGTTACTGGGATTTATAGTTCACCTACAATCAAAGAACATTCTGAACCCCACCAACGACAGAATTGGGGCAAACTTCCCACACAGAACCCCCATACTTAAGGCCATCCTGTCCAACTCCCTTCATCAGGGCAAGAAAACGTAATCAATGCCTTCATGACAAAGAGCCATCCAGCCATAGATAGAGATAGATATGATTCACACACACATATGTATATGACAGATATATTATCACAGACTTGAAAGGGACCCCTGAAGAAGGACAATTACTGTATATTCTCAAGTATAAGCCTAGTTATTCAGCCCCCTTTTCAGGCTGAAAAAGTTCCCTTTGGCTTATACTTGAGCCAAGGTTATTTATTACTTTACTTTGTTATTAGTATCATTTTATTACATGAATTATTTTAATATATTAATTATTATTATATTTACATTATTTTACTCTACAGCATTATTATTTTATTACATTTATTATTAGAGTTATTTTTATATTATTATATATTATTATATTATTAATAATAATAGTATTATTATTTATTTACTCTTTATGATTTTTACATTTATTATTTTACTTTATTTTTATTGTTAC
Organism: Anolis sagrei ordinatus; assembly: GCF_025583915.1. NCBI lineage: Eukaryota > Metazoa > Chordata > Lepidosauria > Squamata > Anolidae > Anolis > Anolis sagrei. The sequence goes on along the minus strand of NW_026845477.1, from coordinate 308,839,144 downwards.
TGAATTTATAATTTTACTCTGTTATTACTTTTATTACATTTATTACATTTCCATTGTTTTACTCTATTATTATTATTATTATTATTATTATTATTATTATCCTGACACAGCAAGATTATTATTATTATTATTATTATTATTATTATTATTATTATTACTAGCCGTCCCCTGCCATGCGTTGCTGTGGCCCAATTCTATTGTTGGTGGGGTTCAGAATTTTCTGTGATTGTAGGTGAACTATAAATCCCAGCAACTACAACTCCCAAATGTCAAGATTCTATTTTCCCCAAACTCCACCAGTGTTCACATTTGGGCATATTGAGTATTCGTGTAGAGTTTGGTCCAGATCCATCATTGTTTGAGTCCAGAGTGATCTCTGGATGTAGGTGAACTACAACTCCAAAACCAAAGGACACTGCCCACCAAACCCTTCCAGTATTTTCTGTTGGTCATGGGAGAACTGTGTGCCAAGTTTGGTTCAATTCCATCGTTGGTGGGGTTCAGAATGCTCATTGATTGTAGGTGAACTATAAATCCCAGCAACTACAACTCCCAAATGACAAAATCAATTTTTTTGAGTGAAGGACATACATTGGCCTGATAGGTGTCTTGTGTCCAAATTTGGTGTCAATTCGTCCAGTGGTTTTTGAGTTCTGTTAATCCCACAAATGAACATTACATTTTTATATATATATATGTATATTATTATTATTATTATTATTATTATTATTTTACTCTCTTTATTATTATTGGAGGGATACATAAGCACATTTACACTGAAGATTAGAATAATGATTTAATCAGAGCTGGACAGTCTTATCTTAAATTACAGTTTTATGTAAATATTCAAAACATTTAACCTACTGATGCCTCAATTAATGTAATTTTATTGATATCTATTTTTATTTTGAAATTTACCAGTAACTGCTGCATTTCCCACCCTCGGCTTATACTCGAGTCAATAAGTTTTCCCAGTTTTTTGTGGTAAAATTAGGTGCCTCGGCTTATATTCGGGTCGGCTTATACTTGAGTATATACGGTATATGTTGCATGTTCTAGAGCAGGCAAACCAGACAATCTCCGCATCAACACTGGCAAAGAAACAGCAAGAAATGCTGTTTACTCCCCCTGAAGTCACAAGTCCGCAGTTTGGGTGTCTTCCTGGACTCATCACTTACGCTTGAGGCTCAGGCGTCGGTGGTGCCGGGAGGGCCTTTACACAATTAAGACTCGTGCGCCAACTGCGACCGTACCTCGTGAAGGCGGATCTGGCCAGGGTAGTCCATGCCTTAGTCACCTGCAGATTGGATACTGTAATGCACTCTACGTGGGGCTACCCTTGAAAACGCCCGAAATTTCCAATTTGGCGGGATGCTCTGGCCCATGCCTTAGTCACCTCCAGATTGGACTACTGTAATGCACTCATTGCGGGGCTGCCCTTGAAAATGGCCCGGAAATTCCAGTTGGTTCAATGAGCGGCAGCCAGGTTGTTAACTGGTGCTCCTTACAGGGAGAAGTCAACCCTCCTGTTTAAGGCAGCTCCATTGGCTGCCGTTCATTTTCCGGACCCAATTCAAGGTGCAGGTTCTCACCTACAAAGCCCTGAAAGGTTTGGGACCTGCCTACCTGCGTGGCCGCATTTCTGTGTACAAACCCACGCGGTCTCTTTGATCATCTGGAGAGGCCCTGCTTGCACTCCCGCCTGCATCACAAGCGCGACTGGTGGGGACGAGAGAGAGCGCCTTCTCTGTGGTGGCCCCTCAACTCTGGAGCTCACTTCCCAAGGACATCAGGCGTGCCCCATCACTGGCAGTCTTTAGGAGGAGTTTGAAAATGTGGTTATTCCAGTGTGCCTTCCCAGAATAATGAACCCTTAGCACTATGTCCTCTAAAGCACCTTATACTGATTTAGGATTGTTTGTATGTTCCCACCAATGCCCCACCTCCCTATCTTGTTCATAGAATCTTAGAATCAAAGAGTTGGAAGAGACCTCCTGGGCCATCCAGTCCAACCCCATTCTGCCAAGAAGCAGGAATATTGCATTCAAATCACCCCTGACAGATGGCCATCCAGCCTCTGTTTAAAAGCTTCCAAAGAAGGAGCCTCCACCACACTCCGGGGCAGAGAGTTCCACTGCTGAACGGCTCTCACAGTCAGGAAGTTCTTCCTCATGTTCAGGTGGAATCTCCTCTCTTGTAGTTTGAAGCCATTGTTCCATTGCGTCCTAGTCTCCAGGGAAGCAGAAAACAAGCTTGCTCCCTCCTCCCTGTGGCTTCCTCTCACATTTTTATACATGGCTATCATGTCTCCTCTCAGCCTTCTCTTCTTCAGGCTAAACATGCCCAGCTCCTTAAGCCGCTCCTCATAGGGCTTGTTCTCCAGACCCTTGATCATTTTAGTCGCCCTCCTCTGGACACATTCCAGCTTGTCAATAACTCTCTTGAATTGTGGTGCCCAGAATTGGACACAATATTCCAGGTGTGGTCTAACCAAAACAGAATAGGGGGGTAGCATGACTTCCCTAGATCTAGACACTATGCTCCTATTGATGCAAAACTTTCTCGTTACTTTATTTTCCAGTTCACCAGACTGGGCCTCAGCAACACCTGGCAGGGGACAGCTAGTTTACAAATATTTCCAAGCAAGGAGCTGCTCCTGTCTCTGTGTGTGGGCCTTCGTGCTCCCCCCTCGCATGGCCCCTTCCCCGCCTGCCTGTCCCCCATTGTTTGCTTCTCTTGCCTCTCGGGGAAGCTGTGCAGCTGCTCCTTTGGGGACCAAAGGGCACACCTGCCTTTGTCTCTCTGGCTCCTTCTACCCTCCTGCAGGATCCCAAGGGAAGGGTGTGACCGATTGGAGAGACAGGGATGCCAAGGAGATAAGCCAACAACTACACACCCGGCTTAGTAAAGGCACACACTGGGCGAGCATCCTCCCCGGCTTTTCCTGCAAAGAAGGCAGGTGGGGACAAAGAAGCAGCAGCATCACCTTCGCCACATCAACGTGAGTATCCAAAGCAAGCGTAAAACGTATCCCTTAGGAAGTAAACATGTTGACATTTGGGGAAGTCATTGTATCGAAAATGTCGCAGCACTTGACACCGAGAGCCAATCTTGCAAGGATTTAAAGCAGTGTTTCTCAGTCTGGGGGTCACAAGGGGGGTGTCGAAGAGGTTGCCAAAGACCACCAGAAAACACAGTTGGCTATCCTCTGTTCATGTCCAGTATTTAGTTTTGAAGTTTTAACTATTACACCTGGTCCGGCCATAGGTTTTTAATCATTGTGTGTTATTGTCTATGTGTGAGTTATATCAATTGTATTGTTTATTTTGCTTATTGCTTGTTGTTTTGATTGATGTGTTGTTCGCTTGGCCTCATGTTAGCCACTCTGAGTCCCTTGGAGAGATGGTGGCAGGATATAAATAAAGTTGTTATTATTATTATTATTATTATTATTATTATTTATTCTGTGTGGGAAGTTTGGCCCAATTCAGAATGTCCAGAACGCTCTTTGATTGTAGGGGAGCAATCATTCCAGCAACTACAACTCCCAAATATCAAGGTCTATTCCCCCTAAACTCCATCTGTCTTCACATTTGGGCATATTGAGTATTTGGGCCAAGTTTGGTCCAGATCCGTCATTGTTTGAGTTCACAGTGGGAGTTTTGTGTGCCAAGTTTGCTAAAATTCCATCGTTGGTGGAGTTCAGAATGCTCTTTGATTGTATTTGAACTATAAATCCCAGAAACTACAGTTCCCAAATGTGAAAGCCTGTTTTCCCCAAACTCCACCAGTGTTCACATTTGGGCATATTGAGTATCTGTGCCAAGTTTGGTCCAGATTCGTCATTGTTTGAGTCCACAGTGCTCTCTGGATGTAGGTGAACTACAACTCAAAAACTCAAGTTCAATGCTCACCAAACCATTCCAGTATTTTCTGTTAGTCGTGGGATTTCTGTGTGCCAAGTTTGCTTCGATTCCGTTGTTGGTGGAGTTCAGAATGCTCGTTGATAATATTTGAACTATAAATCCCAAAAACTACAGCTCCCAAACATCAAGGTCTGTTTTCCCCAAACTCCACCAGTGTTCACATTTGGGCATATTGAGTATCCGTGCCAAGTTTGGTCCAGATCTGTCATTGTTTGAGTTGTAAACAGTACTCTCTGGATGTAAGTGAACTACAACTATCAAACTCAAGGTCAATGCCCATCAAACCCTTCAAGTATTTTCTGGTGGTTGTGGGAGCTCTGTGCCAAGTTTGCTTCAATTCCATTGTTGGTGAGTTCAGAATGCTCTTTGATATCTGTGCCAAGTTTGGTCCTGATCCATCATTGTCTGAGTCCACAGTGCTCTCTGGATGTAGGTGAACTACAACTCAAAAACTCAAGTTCAATGCTCACCAAACCCTTCCAGTATTTTCTGTCAGTCATGGGAGTTTTGTGTGCCAAGGCTGGTACAATTCCATCATCGGTGGAGTTCAGAATGCTCTTTGATGGTAGGTGAACTACAAATCCCAGCAACTACAGCTCCCAAATGTGAAAGATCTGTTTTCCCCAAACCCCACTAGTGTTCACATTTGGGCATATCGAGTATCCATGCCAAGTTTGGTCCAGATCCATCATTGTTTGAGTCCACTATGCTCTTTGGATGTAGGTGAACTACAACTCCCAAATCCAAGATCAATGCCCACCAAACCCTTCCAGTATTTTCTGTTGGTTGTGGGATTTCTGTGTGCCAAGTTTGCTTCAATTCCATTGTTGATGAGTTCAGAATGCTCTTTGATATCTGTGCCAAGTTTGGTCCTGATCCATCATTGTCTGAGTCCACAGTGCGCTCTGGATGTAGGTGAACTACAACTCCCAAATTCAAGGTCAATGCCCACCAAACCCTTCCAGTATTTTCTGTTGGTCATTGGAGTTCTGTGTGCCAAGTTTGCTTTGATTCCATTATTGGTGGAGTTCAGAATGCTCTTTGATTGTAGGTGAACTATACATCCCAGCAAAGTACAACTCCCAAATGACAAAATCAATCTCCCCTCCAACCCCACCAGTATTCAAATGTGGGTGTTTGTGCCGAATTTGGTCTAGTGAATAGAAATTCATGCTGCGCATCAGGTATTTACATGATGATTCATAACAGTAGCAGAAATATAGTTATGAAGTAATAACAAAAATAATGTTATAATTGGGGGTCACCACCACAGGAGGAACTGTATTAAGGGGTCGCGGCATTAGGGTGGTTCAGAAACACTGATTTTAAAGTATAAATACTGCAGAAGAGGGATGCGGTTTGCATTTGGGCTCTCGACGGCTTTGCTTTTCCAGATTTTCTTTCAATGGCGAGAACAAAGAGTTGTGCAGGTGGGTTCTCGCTCTCTTTCTCTCTCTCTCTCTTTGTGAACGGGAACATCTCAACGGAGAAACTATTTCTGAATGTCCAATGTTTTCCTTCTTTTAGCATCTAGTGTCCTTTCCGAAGGTGTCTGTTTTATTGCAATTTTCAGGTTCTTTTTATTGCGATTTTCAGTTCGAGAGGGAATAATAATAATGTATTGTCGAAGGCTTTCATGGCTGGAATCACTGGGTTGTTGTAGGTTTTTTCGGGCTATATGGCCATGGTCTAGAGGCATTCTCTCCTGACGTTTCGCCTGCATCTATGGCAAGCATCCTCAGAAGTAGTGAGGTCCTCACTACCTCTGAGGATGCTTGCCATAGATGCAGGCGAAACATCAGGAGAGAATGCCTCTAGAACATGGCCATATAGCCCAAAAAACCCTACAACAACCCAATAATCATAATAACAACAACAACAACAACAACAAAACTTGATTTATACCCCGCCACCATCTCCCCAAGGGGACTCAGGGCGGCTTACATGAGGCCAAGCCCAGCGATGCAACAATGCAAATCTATATAAATAAAAATGTAATGTTCGTTTGTGGGATTCACAGAACTCAAAAACCACTGGACAAATTGCCGCCAAATTTGGTCACAAGACACCAAGGAGTGACCATCACTCAAAAAAAAAGTGATGTTGTCATTTGGGAGTTGTAGTTGCTGGGATTTATATGTGTTAAGTTTGCTTCGATTCCATTGTTGGTGGAGTTAAAAAAAACTGATTTTCTCATTTGGGAGTTGTAGTTGCTGGGATTTGTAGCTCACCTACAATCAAAGAGCATTCTGAACTCCACCAATGATGGAATTGAACCAAACTTGGCACACAGAACTCCCATGACCAATAGAAAACACTAGAAGGGTTTGGTGGGCATTGACCTTGAGTTTGGGAGTTGTAGTTCACCTACATCCAGAGAGCACTGTGGACTCAAACAATGATGGATCTGGACCAAACTTGGCACAAATACTCATATATGCCCAAATGTGAACACGGTGGAGTTTGGGGGAAACAGAACTTGACATTTGGGAGTTGTAGTTGCTGGGATTTACAGTTCACCTACAATCAAAGAGCATTCTGAACTCCACCAATGATGGAATTGAACCAAACTTGGCACAAACTGTTCCCTTGACCAACAAAAAATACTGGAAGGGATTGGTGGGCATTGACCTTGAGTTTTGGAGTTGTAGTTCACCTACATCCAGAGAGTACTGTGGACTTAAACAATGATGAATCTGCATCAAACTTGGCATAAATCCTCAATATGCTGAAATGTGAACACTGGTAGAGTTTGGGGGAAATAGAGCTTGACATTTGGGAGTTGTAGTTGCTGGGATTTATAGTTCATAAAATCATAGAGTTGGAAGAGACCTCATGGGCCTTCCAGTCCAACCCGCTGCCAAGAAGCAGGAAAATCTCAATCAAAGCACCCCTGACAGATGGCCTCCCAGCCTCTTTTTAAAAGCTTCCAAAAAGAAGCTTCAACCACACTCCAAGGCAGAGAGTTCCACTGCTGAACAGCTCTTACAGTCAGAAGTTCTTCCTAATGTTCAGGTGGAATCCTGTTTGAAGCCATTGTTCCGCATTCTGATCTCCAGGGCAGCAGAAAAAAAGCTTGCTCCCTCTTCCCTATGACTACCCCTCACATATTTATCCATGACTATCATATCTCCTCTCAGCCTTCTCTTCTGAAGGCTATACATGCCCAGGTCTTGAAGCCGTTCCTCATAGGGCTTGTTCTCCAGACCCTTGATCATTTTAGTGGCCCTCCTCTGGACACATTCCAGCTTGTCAACATCTCCCTTCAAGTGTGGTGCCCAGAATTGAACACAGTATTCCAGGTGTGGTATGACCAAGGCTGAATAGAGGGATAGCATGACTTCTCTGGATCTACAATCAAACACCTTGACATTTGGGAGTTGTAGTTACTGGGATTTACAGTTCACCTACAATCAAAGAGCATTCCGAACCCCACCAACGATAGAATTGAGTCAAACTTCCTACACAGAACCCCCATGGCCAACAGAAAATACTGTGTTTTCCGATGGTCTTTGGCAACCCCTCTGACACCCCCTTCGCAAGCCCTCCAAGGGGTCTCGCTCCCCAGGTTGAGAAACACTGCCATAGAGCATGTCGGGTGGACCAGACTCCTCTGGTCTGCCACAATTGATAATTATTACATTGAGTCTTTTATAAGAATATTCTGCTGATGTAGTAAACAATTGTCCTGTTTGAAATTATCTTGAGTCTTCACAGTCTCCTGACATAGATGTTGCTCTTCAGGTAACAAACCATTGGGTTCTAGGTTTGACTAGAATCGTTGGGTTCTAGGTTTGACTTTGGCTAATGTAAACAGAGATCATTTCCTTTAGAGTGAATCCAGTTTCTGGTCAGCAAATGTTGACAATTGTAAACAGATGGAAACATTTCTCTTATCATTGTCACAGTTCTTATCACAGTTTACTTTTTCAGTTCTCATTAGCAGGTTTTAATTACAGCCCAGCAAGGAAGCAGTTCATGATTTAGTCCTTGCAGGAATGGTGTCTCCAAAATTATTAGCTCTCATTCATACACTTTTCATTCAATTCCAATCATACCCACATACCAAATCCATGTTTATCAAATCTGCACATTATATTTCTTTTGGCAGGATCACCCATGTCTGATTCGGAGGGCTCTCTACAAGAAGTCAGGATGGAGGATGATGGGAGCATGGCTTCTCTGGGTAAGGATCCCTTTTGCCTTCTTTGGGTTGTTCCTGAAAGGCTAATGTCCTGTGCTTGGCCTTTGCCTCTGCACTGAAATGATCAGCTGTATTCACCCCAGCCTTCTATGCCATTCTGTGCTGGACCGAGTTGTATGTTCTAGAAGCATTCTCTCCTGACGTTTCACCCACATCTATGGCAGGCATCCTCAAAGGTTGGGATATCTGTTGGAAACTAGGCAAGTGAGGTTTATACATATCTGTATATCTGTGGAATGATGTCCAGGGCAGGAGAAAGAACTCTTGTCTGCTGGAGGGAAGTGTGAATGTTGCAATTGGCCATCTCGATTAGCATTTAATAGCCTTCCAGCTTCAAAGCCTGGCTGGACAGTAAATAAAGAGCAACACTAAAAAAACAGGGGAATTCCAGACAAGAATCAACCAGGGCCAGCTAACACCTCCCAGCAAAGGGGGCTCCTTCTTTGGAGGCTTTTAAACAGGCTGGATGGCCATGTGTCATAGTGCTTTGCTTGCAATTCTTCTGGGTAGGGGGTTGGACTGGATGGCCACAAGGTCTCATCCAACTCTATGATTCTATGATTTTCCGAGGCAGGAAGGAGCCAGGCTTTATGGGTGTCTTTTATTACCTTCCCACTGAGGTGCTACCTATTGATCTACTCACGTTTGCATGCTTAAGAACAGCTAGGTTGGTAAAAGCTGGAGCTAACAGTGGGAGCTCACCCAGTTAGAAGACAGGCAAAAAGGATTAACGCGAGGCATTGAGCTTATGCCAGCCCAGCCAGATTTTATCTTCTTCTCCTTGCTTAGCCACAATTATTATTATTATAAATATAAATATAATAATAATAATAATAATAATAATAATAATAATAATAATAATCTTTGTCAAGACTGACAAAGTTTTGGAGCACAATATACCAGACATCACGATTGTGGAAAAGAAAAAAGTCTGGATTACTGATGTCGCCATACCGGGTCGCACTGAGGAAAAACAACAGGAAAAACCCAGCCATTATCAAGACCTCAAAGGCTCTGGCATAAACCAGCACAGCTAGTCCCAGTGGTAATGGGTGCATTGGGTGCCGTGCCAAAAGACCTCAGCCAGCATTTGGAATCAATAAACATCAACAGAATCACAATCTGTCAATTGCAAAAGGCCACCTTACTTGGATCTGTGTGCATCATTCGAAAATACATCACACCGTCCTAGACGCTTGGGAAGTGTTCGACTTGTGATTTTGTGATACGAAATCCAGCATAGAGATCTCGTTTGCTGTGACATACTGTGCTTTTGTGTCAGTAAAATAATAATATACACTAATAATACAAATGTAAAAGCCAGCATAGTGATCTTGTTTTCTGTCTACTAATCTTGTTATGCATCAAACAATAATAATAATAATAATAATAATAATAATAATAATAATACACAGAGCAGATTACAGCATTTTTATACATAGGCAAACATTCAATGCCTTTACAATCATAGAATCAAAGAGTTGGAAGAGACCTCATGGGCCATCCAGTCCAACCCCTGCCAAGAAGCAGGAATATTGCATTCAAATCACCCCTGAACAGATGGCCATCCAGCCTCTGTTTAAAAGCTTCCAAAGAAGGAGCCTCCACCACACTCCGGGGCAGAGAGTTCCACTGCTAACAGCTCTCACAGTCAGGAAGTTCTTCCTCATGTTCAGATGGAATCTCCTCTCTTGTAGTTTGAAGCCATTGTTCCGCGTCCTAGTCTCCAGGGAAGCAGAAAACAAGCTTGCTCCCTCCTCCCTGTGGCTTCCTCTCACATATTTATACATGGCTATCATATTCCCTCTCAGCCTTCTCTTCTTCAGGCTAAACATGCCCAGCTCCTTTAGCCGCTCCTCATAGGGCTTGTTCTCCAGACTTTTTATCATTTTAGTCGCTCTCCTCCTCCTCGCTCTCCTCCTCTCCTGTACAATGAGACACACAAACAAAGGCAAAGGCTTCCCCTTTCATTTCCGGCTTCTGGAGGGAGGGCTCATCTCTGTCTCTGGGGAGGTACTTTCTCCATTTTTAAGCCGAGCAGCCTGCGTTGTCACCTCCTGGTTGTGAGGCCAGCAAGATTGCTTGGAATCATAGAACCCTAGAGTTGGAAGAGACCTGGTGGGCCATCCAGTCCAACCCCATTCTGCCAAGAAGCAAGAAAATTGCATTCAAGGCAGCTCTGACAGGGGACCATCCTGCCTATGTTTAAAAGCCTTCAAGGAAGAAATCTCCACCACACTCCAGGTCAGAGGGAGTGAGTTCCACTGTTGAACAGCTCTTTCACAGTTAGGAAGTTCTTCCTCATGTTCAGGTGGAATCTCCTTTCCTGTAGTTTGAAGCCATTGTTCCACATCCTAGTCTCCAGGGCAGCAGAAAGCAAGCTTGGAGCATCCCTTTGCCTTTTCCTGCCGAAACAGTACCTATTTATCGACTCACATTTGCATGTTTTTGAACTGCTAGCTTGTTAGGAGCTGGAGCTGACAGACAGGAGCTTACCCCTTTAGGTCAGCAGATTCAACAGTTCAACAGTTTAACCTGTTGCGCCACCACAGCCCCTGAAATTCATCCTCGTGTTCTGTCACCTGGAAGGAAAGGGGTCAATTGCCTCTTCCTAGTAAATAGGGCAATTGATCCAAAGAGATGCTATTGGCTGTGATAGTAGTGTGCTCCAAAAGCAAGGCATATTATAAGGAGTGGGTGGGTGGGTGGGTTTTGGGGGAGGCGGTGTTCTTGATAAAGAAGTAATTTTTACTAATCCGATCCTCCTCTTTTTCCTCAAGAAGTTAAGCTGGAGAGTGAGACCAATCAGGAGCCAATTGTGAGATCCTGTGAAACAACCAAGCTCGACATGGAAAAAGAAACATTTGTAAATCAGAGGAGACCAAAAGGGCAGAAAGGAAATTGGTCAAGCGATGGGAAGAACTTTGCTTCTCGGGGTGCTTATCCCCCTGAACTTCTGAACTCGCGGTCAAAACAATGGCAGTGTTCTGTCTGTTGGAGAATATGCAGAGATAAATGGGAATTCACTACACATTACAGAATCCACACAGGGGAGAAGCCATTCAGGTGCATGGAGTGTGGAAAGGCCTTCAGTCAGAGTGGCCAGCTTTCTTCACACCAGAGAATACACACAGGGGAGAAACCATATAAATGCGTGGAGTGTGGCAAGAGCTTCTCTCATAGCAGTGTTTTGCGTTCACATCAAAGAACTCACACGGGGGAGAAACCATATGTTTGCGTGGAGTGTGGTAAGAGCTTCAGTCAGAGTTCAAACTTACGGTCCCATATAAAAACTCATACAGAGGAGAAACCATATAAATGCATGTATTGTGGAAAGAACTTCAACCAGAGTTCGCATCTTCATTCGCATGAGATAACCCACACAAACGAAAAACCAAAAAAATGCTTAGAATGTGGAAAGAGTTTCTCTCATAGCCAGTCGTTACGGTCACATGTGAAAACCCACACAGGGGAGAAACCATATAGTTGTATGGAGTGTGGTAAGAGCTTCAGCTGGAGCGGACATCTGCTTTCACATCAACGAATCCACACTGGGGAGAAACCATATCAGTGTATGGAGTGTGGGAAGAGTTTCAGTCAGAGTGGCAATCTGCGTTCACACCAAAGGACCCACACAGGAGAGAAACCATACAAATGCATAGAATGTGGAAAGAGCTTCTGTCAGAGCGCACATCTGCACACCCACCAAAAAACTCACACAGGAGAGAAATCATATAAATGTACTGAATGTGGAAAGAGCTTCAGGGAGAGTGGGCATCTCAATTTACACCTAAGAACCCACACAGGGGAAAAAGCCTATCAGTGCATGGAATGTGGGAAAAGATTCAGTCAGAGTTCACATCGACGTACTCATCAGAAAACCCATATGAGGGACAAACCAAGAACATGCCTGTCGTCTTCATGTTTATGAGTTACTATTATTATTATTTATACCCCGCTTTTATCTCTCCCGAAGGAGACATCAAAGAATTCACACAGAGAACAACTACAGTAGAATCTTGCTTATCCGACCTTCCACCTTATCTGATGCTCTTATCCAGCACCCCCCCCCCCTTTTCCTCCAGCATCGTGAAATTCTGAGAGACAACATACTAATGAAATTCACACATTAAACACTTGAGGTACATAAATTCATCATTAGGAATACACTGACTTATATAACATGCTAATATCAGAGTGATTACTCCCACAAGTAATATTTTTAACAGTGTGGATTGGGTAACTTGGGATCTCATCACACTAGAGAATAAATACACTATAAATCCAGTTGCTGCCTCCCTCAGAATTATGGGGTTTGTAGTTTAGGGAGGAGCCTTTAACAGCCTCACTAAACTACAAACCCCAGAATTCCGCAGGAGGCAGAAACCAGATTTAAAGTGGATTCATTCCCTAGTGTGATGAAGTAGTGTGATGAAGTAGTAATTCTCTAGTGTGATGCAGTTTGAACTGTGTTGTGTAGATCCTGTTCAGGAGATACGCCAATCCCAAGCCTGGCGCAGACACTCCAGGGGTGACTTTCCTTGGAAATTATTTTTGCTATAGGACAAATGTGTTTAGCTCTATCCCATTTTTAATTTACATTGATGCAGCATTCAGAGCCAATGAATGCACAAACTCCTCTTTGAGAGGGTAAGACTATGTCTAGTGCTATGTGATTCTGTAATAAAAGTAGTCTTAAGTTGTTTAGTTTCTTGAGAAGTTCCAGAAATAGGTCTGTAGCTGATTGCTAGTTTGTCCGGCAACCTCTGCAAGTGAACCACCTCCTCCTTGGGACTTCTATCCCTGCAAATCTTCTCCCAGAGAGACCTTCCTTCTAATTTTTTGTGACTGAGTTCTGCTTAAGGTATTGTACGAGGGTTATCTGGAAAGTAAGCTTAAATTATTATTTTTTAAATACAAAGAATGAATATATTTTAATAGAACTTAAATGGATTGTGGAATAAGTATTACATTACTATTCCGCATAATCAACGGTGGGACGAGTTTTTAGTGGTTGTATCATAGAAGTTTCCCTCTGCCTTTTTCAGCCAGTTAGTCACTTCTATTTTCACCTCGTTGTCGTTGGAAGAGTGTTTTCCACCCAGGTGTTCCTTCAATTTAGTGAACAGATGGGTGTGAGATAGGGGCTGTGAGAGGGCTGGCTTATAACATCCCAACTAAATGAAGTCAACAACTCTTGTGTTGCATGAGTGGTATGTGGATGCACATTATCATGAAGGAAACAGACTCCCACCATCAGCATCCCACAACATTTGTTTTGGATGGCTCTGCGAAATTTCTTCGTGGTCTCATAATATATTCCGTACCCAATTTGTCACATGCTGTCTGGACATTACGTCCTTTCCATAAATTTAAATGTTTTAGCATTTAGATAGTTTATTACAGTGTCAACTTTGCACTTGGAGGGAAACAGAATGAGGATGCTCATCTCTAACCTTCACCACAATGCCAGTTGATGAACTACTGACGACTGACACTGCTCATTCACTTCCATTGCCTTCTCGCTTCACAGCAGTGATACCAACTTTCCCTGTGAGAGCTAAGTGACTTGTAACCGTACTTTCTGGATATTCCTTGTACAGTGTGAACTTCGCACTTGGAGGGAAATAGAATGAGGACGCTCATCTCTAACCTTCACCACAACGCCAGTTGATGAACTACTGATGACAGGCACTGCTCATTCACTTCCATTGGCTTCTCGCTTCACAGCAGTGATACCAACTTTCCCTGTGAGAGCTAAGTGACTTGTAACCTTACTTTCTGGATATTCCTTGTACAGTGTGAACTTCGCACTTGGAGGGAAACAGAATGAGAATGCTCATCTCTAACCTTTACCACAACGCCAGTTGATGAACTACTGATGACTGGCACTGCTCATTCACTTCCACTGGCTTCTCCCACACAGCAGTGACACCAACTTTCCCTGTGAGAGCTAAGTGACTTGTAACCTTACTTTCTGGATATTCCTTGTACAGCATGAACTTCACTCTTGGAGGGAAACAGAATGAGGACGCTCATCTCTTACCTTCACCACAATGCCAGTCGATGAGCTACTGACGACTGGCACTGCTCATTCACTTCCATTGGCTTCTCGCTACACAGCAGTGATACCAACTTTCTCTCTGTCAGCTACGTGCCTTATAACCTTACTTTCCAGATATTCCTCATACAGTGCAAACTTTGTACTTGTGGGGGGAGGGGACAGAATGAGGATGCTCATCTCTAACCTTCACCACAACGCCAGTCGATGAGCTACTGACGGGTGGCACTGCTCGTTCACTTCTGCTGGCTTCCCACTACTTGGCAGTGATACCAACTTTCCCTGCGAGAGCTACGTGCCTTGTTAGCTTACTTTCCTGATAGGCCTCATACATCGTGAACTTTGCACTTGGAGGGAAACGGAATGAGGACACTCATCTCTAATCTTCACCACAACGCCAGTCAATGAGCTGCTGACGGGTGGCACTGCTCGTTTGCTTCCGCTGGCTTCCCACTACTTGGCAGTGATACCAACTTTCCCTGCAAGAGCCATGTGCCTTGTAAACTTACTTTCCTGATAGGCCTGATACAGCGTGAACTTTGCACTTGGAAGGAAACGGAATGAGGACACTCATCTCTAACCTTCACCACCACACCAGTTGAGGAGCTGCTGACGAGTGGCATTGTTCGTTTGCTTCCGCTGGCTTCCCGCTACACGGCAGTGATACCAACTTCTGCCGAGAAAATTCTCCATGAGAGCTACGTGCCTTGTAAACTTATTTTCCGGATAAGTGTCGTGATATTATTAAATGTGTCGTGATATTATTGTTATTGTTTTGCTTTGTTATGAGTTATTTATTGTTGTATTGTTGTTGTTGTGTTTTATTGATGTATTTGGGCTCGGCCTCTTGTAAGCCGCACCGAGTCCTGCGGGAGATGGTAGCGGGGTATAAATAAAGGTTTATTATTATTATTATTATTATTATTATTATTACCCTGGTATATTATTAATAGCCACATGACTTGCAGAGATGTGTGGATGGTGACCCGATGGGGGAAGCCATGCTCAATAGCTGCCAGATCATTTTATCAAAATATGATAATTATAGGTTATTTTCCACATACTCGGTATGTTTCATATATGAAAGGGGCATTTCCATTCTCTCCTGAAACAATCCAGAGGCTGGTCCTTGCCCAAAGATAAGAGGTGAGACAGTTAAGTTATATGTGAACAAGCATCCCATGATTTCTATATTGCTGTTAAAACTTTGTTTAAATGACATTGTGATATTAAAACGTCATCTGAATGTTAAAGGGACTCCAGAGGTGCAGTTTGTACTTGACTTGAATCAGAGTTATGATTAGGCTGGAGACATAACACATAAGTGGAGAGGCTATCAAAATACAAGTTATACCACAAATACTATCACAAAGATCTGGATAATAACTATAAGACATACTAACAATATATATGTCACAAGCAATCAGTTCAAATACTGTTTGTTCAGGTTTTACAAAGCAAACATCCCCTCTGGTGCTTACTCCTGGGATTTATTTATTTGTCGTGTCAGGGCAACCAGTCAATTGTATTACATTTCTAACAGAACAAAACAAACAGACAAAATACAAAATTTGCGAGTTTGGTAGTTGATTAAATGTCCTTTGACCAGTATCTGGCCACTTGGAGTGCCTCTGGTGTTGCTGCAAGAAGGTCCTCCCTTGTGCATGTGGCAGGGCTCAGGTTGCATTGCAGCAGGTGGTCAGTGGTTTGCTCTTCTCCACACTCGCATGTCATGGATTCCACTCTGTGGCCCCATTTCTTGAGGTTGGCTCTGCATCTCGTGGTGCCAGAGCGCAGTCTGTTCAGCGCCTTCCAAGTCGCCCAGTCTTCTGTGTGCCCAGGGGGGAGTCTCTCATTTGGTATCAGCCATTGGTTGAGGTTCTGGGTTTGAGCCTGCCACTTTTGGACTCTCACTTGCTGAGGTGTTCCAGCGAGTGTCTCTGTAGATCTTAGAAAACTATTTCTAGATTTAAGTCGTTGACATGCTGGCTGATACCCAAACAGGGGATGAGCTGGAGATGTCTCTGCCTTGGTCCTTTCACTATTGGCTGCTACTTCCCGGCGGATGTCAGGTGCAATGTAATTTCTCCAGTGGTGTAGGGCGCAGACACCCCGTAATAATGCAACATGTCTCATTAAGAGCCACATCCACTGTTTTAGCGTGGTGAGATGTGTTCCACACTGGGCATGTGTACTCAGCAGCAGAGTAGCATAGCACAAGGGCAGATGTCTTCACTGTGTCTGGTTGTGATCCCCAGGTTGTGCCAGTCAGCTTTCCTATGATATTGTTTCTAGCACTTTTGCTTGATGTTCAGGCAGTGCTTCTTGTAGGTTAGAGCACGGTCCAGAGTGACTCCCAGGTGTGCTGCGCTGCTCCAGTGAGATTCCTTCCCAGGTAATAATCCTCAGAGCTCGGGATGCTTGTCTGTTCTTGAGATGAAAAGCACATGTCTGTGTTTTAGATGGATTAGGGATCAGCTGGCTTTCCCTGTAATAGGCAGTGAGAGCACCTAGAGCTTCGGAGAGCTTCTGTTCTACCATCTCAAAGCTCCCTGCTTGAGCAGTGATGGCATGATCATCAGCATAGATGAAGCTCTCTGTCCCTTCTGGCAGTGGCTGGTCATTTGTGTAACTCCTGGGATGAAATTATTAACTTGGATTCCTCTTTAAGTTGCCCAAGATCACTATTATCAGTAGGATAATTGAAAGGATGTCACATTGAGGAGGAAGGGACGGGCTCCTTTTTCTCCTGCTCTGGAGACTAAGGACACAGAGCAATGGATTCCAATTGCAGGAAAAGCGATCCCACCCGAACATTAGCAAGAACTTCCTGATGGTAAGAGCTGTCCGGCAGTGAAATATGCTGCCCCTCACTGCCTTGTGTGGTGGAATGAAAATCACGCATAGTTCACGTCTTTACACATCCACACACTGTCTTGCTAGAGAAAAGATATGCCATGCATGACCAGTAAAGAATAAGGTGTTTACTCTGTTATGCAGATCAACATACATACAGTCATGTAAACAGTTGCATTGACTCACACAATGTCCTTTGAGAGAGATTCAAATGGTCCTTAAGTGTCCATGTGAAAGATTTTCTCGCAGCCCAGAAGCAGAAATGCAAACTTGTCTTGGTAAGCTCCCGGCACAGAAAACCTAAACATGTAACAGTTGCCAAAACTCCCAGGCTCAGCTAGCTTCACAGGTCTGGCCAAACCAATCAGCTTCCTGCTTTGAATTTTTCAGTTAACACACTCACCAACTGATTTTTACAAGCTCCAATACTTTGGGCCATGGGAGAAGGCTTTTTACCAGAGGCTGGATGGCCATTGGTTGGGGGTATTCTGATGTGCTTTTCTTGCCAACATAGGGAGTCCTAGGGGGTGTAAAGAAATCCAGGTGGACCTGCAGGTGGAGCACAATCAGAGCAACCTCAACAGATGGCCACCCATACTCTGCTGAAACACTTCCAGAGAAGGAGACTCCATCGGACTCCCAGGCAGTGAGTTCCACTGTTGAATGTCGCTACTAACAGTTTACTAAAGCCCGAAAAAAACCTACAACAACCCAGTTTACTAAAGGCTTTTTGCTAAGTAATAGCAAGGGTCTGAACTATTCTATTACAGCAATAAAGCAACCGTTATGCCTTACTCGGCATAACGTTATTCCTTCTACTTATACCTTTTACTTACTGTATAAAACAAAGCACGGAGTTTGTAGTTGAGCTTTGCATTTGCTTAGTTTGCTTAGGTTGGCTTGGCTCTGGTTGGAGCTGGAAGCAGCAGGTGGCTTTTTGGTTGCTGGAAGCTGACGAGCGGTGTTTGGAAACTTGAGATCTCTAAACTACTAATAAAGGGTATCTTATTTCCATCAAAGAGGACAGAAACTGAACGGTACTACTTTTGTTTTCTGCCGTCAAAGAAAGAAAGATTCACTGAAGAAAGTTTTTGTGTATATTGTTTATATGCTTATATGTTTTATACTTTAATGTTATGTTGTTTATTTTATTGCAATTTGTATCTTATTGTATTGTAATTTGTTGTTCGGGCTTGGCCTCATGTATGCTGCTCTGAGTCCCTGTTGGGGGAGATGGCGGCGGGGTATATAAATAACGTTGATTATTATTATTATTATTAGTAGTAGTAGTAGTAGTAGTATGTTGTTGTTGTTGTTTTGTTGTTGTTGCTGTTATTATTATTATACTATAATGAATAAACTATTCTGATTTGTATTGTCGAAGGCTTTCATGGCTGGAATCACTAGGTTCTTGTGGGTTTTTTTCGGGCTATAGGGCCATGTTCTAGAGGCATTTTTTCCTAACATTTCGTCTGCATCTATGGCAAGCATCCTCAGAGGTAGTGAGGTCTGTTGGCATTAGGACAATGGGTGGAATGGCTGGGGTGGGGCACAGAGCTCTTCTCTGCTGGAGCTAGGTGTGAATGTTTCAACTGACCACCTTCATTAGCATTTGAAGGCCTGGCTGAGCCTGGGAAAATCTTTTGTTGAGAGGTGTTAAGATGTGCCTGGTTGTTTCCTCTCTGCTGTTTTGCTGTTGTAATTTTAGAGTTTTTTTTAATACTGGTAGCCAGATTTTGTTCATTTTCATGGTCTCTTCCTTTCTGTTGAAATTGTCCACATGCTTCTTGTGGATTTCAGTGGCTTCTCTGTGTAGTCTGACATGGTGGTTGTTGGTGTGGTCCAGCACTTCTGTGTTCTCAAATAATATGCTGTGTCCAGGCTGGTTCATCAGGTGCTCTGCTATGGCTGACTTCTCTGGTTGAAGTAGTCTGCAGTGCCTTTCATGTTCCTTGATTCGTGTCTGGGCAATGCTGCTGCGTTTGGTGGTCCCTATGTAGACTTGTCCACAGCTGCATGGTATACGGTAGACTCCTGCAGAGGTGAGAGGATCCCTCTTGTCCTTTGATGAACGTAGCATTTGTTGGATTTTCTTGGTGGGTTTGTAGATTGTTTGTATGTTGTGTTTCCTCATCAGCTTCCCTATGCGGTCAGTGGTTCCCTTGATGTATGGCAGGAACACTTTTCCTCTGGGTGGATCTTCATCTTGACTCTCGTGGCTTGTTCTTGGTCTTGCAGCTCTTCTGATGTCTGAGGTGGAGTCTCCATTGGCCTGGAGAGCCCAGTTGAGGTGGTTCAGTTCATCTTGGAGGAGGAGGTGGGCTTCGCAGATTCTGATTTGCTTTGCATCATGGTTGAACTAAAGTGAATGAACTATTTCCTTTTCTACTTAAGGCCACAACTGACTCGTGTGTATTTTTGAGTTCAAGGCCACGCTATATTAAAAGGGGCCGAAATATCTTTTAACAGGATACGTGCTTGCTTCCGCAATCTGCTATTGCCAGTCTGACAATGAACACTTTTTACGATTGGTAGGTAGGTAAAGGTTTTCCCTGACATTTAGTCTAGTTGTGTCCGACTCTGGGGGTTGGTGCTCAACTCCATTTCTAAGCCAAAGAGCCAGCGTTGTCCATAGACACCTCCAAGGTTATGTGGCCGGCATGACTGCATTAAGCACAGTAATCTGAAGACCTGGCTCTGCCGTTGTGCTTTTGGAGAGTATCCACATAATTTTATGCTATTGCTCACTCAACGTTCTTGTCCCAGGAGTTTCCCCCCCCCCCACCCCCATGTACAAAGGTTTGTCTATTTTCCTGTCTCTCTATGAGTTCTCCCTTACAATTAGTTCTGCCCCCTTATCTCACCCGGAGTTTTAAAATCATTTTATGTACATGCGGCCTGCTCTCTGTCATTGGGTTTGGTTTCTATGTTCTGTGTATATTGTTTTATATGTTTTGATGTTTTATATTTTAATGTTATGTTGTTTATTTCACTGCAATTTGTATTTTTATACTGTAATTTGTTGTTCGGGCTTGGCCCCATGGAAGCTGCACTGAGTCCCCACTGGGGAGATGGTGGCTGGGTATAACTAAAGATTATTATTATTACTATTATTATTATCTTCCCGCAGATCTATTTATCTACTCACATTTGCACATTTTCAAACTGCTAGGTTGGCAGGAGCTGGAGCTGACAGATGGGAGCTCACCCCACTCCCTGGATTTGAACCGCCAATCTTTCGGTCAGCAAGTTCGGCAGCTCAGTGGTTTAACCCACTGCAAGACCGGGGGCCCACCACAATGATTAGTGGCCTCTTATCTGTTGCAGCCATCATCTACCTTCGCAGCTGTTTGCTCAGCAGATATTTATTTATTATTTATTTACTTCATTTATATACCACTTTTCTCAGCCCTTGGGCGACTCAAAGTGGTTAACAATAGCAAAATTCAATGCTCAACATCATAAAAAGAGTTTAAAAACATACAATAATAACATACTAAACAGATAAACATCAATATAACATCTCATTAACGTCTCAACATCCGTTGTTCTGTATTCCCATGTTCATTACACGGCCTATTCAAATGCCTGCTCGAACAACCAGGTCTTCACTTTCCTCTGAAATGCCAACAGGGAGGGGGCCGATCTAATTTCTGTAGGAAGGGTGTTCCACAGCTGAGGGGCCACCACTGAGAAGGCCCTGTCTCTCATCCCCGCCAGACGTACTTGTGATGCAGGCGGCAACGAGAGCAACTTTATTTCTTTCTGTTAAAGTTTGCAGTCATAGGGCAGGCCTCCTGTCCATCTTAATTAAGCTTTGGTTCCGCCCCTTGTTCAGGCTCTGGGAGGGAAAGGAGCCATTTTGGGCAGTCTCACACAAGGTAGCTAAGCTATAGGACGTAGACCAGCTCATCCCGTAGAAAAGCTTCCTTTCTTAAGAGCTTCCAGGGAAAAAAGGAAACTGAGCATCCAGGGAAAAAGAGCTTCCAGGGAATCTAATCATCCAGGGGAAAAAGGACCATCCAGGAAAACTGAAATTTACTTTATTATTGTTCCATAATAAAGACTTTGTTGCATCATTAAAGACTCTAAAGACCATCACTTCAGAAAAATCCCTGAGAACCACTCTTTGAGGCGCCCCTGGCTTCCCGCTGGGCTTAAAGTATACGTCCAATAGAAGAGACAGCTATTACAGGCCCAGCGCGCAACAGAACAGTACCTGTGATGCAGGCGGGACTGAGAGCAGAGCTTCTCTAGATGATCTTAATGTCCTAACTGGTTCATAGGAGGAGATGCGTTCGCACAGGTAAGTTGGGCCAGAACCGTTTAGGGCTGTATAGGCCAATGCCAGCACTTTGAATTGTGCCCGGTAGCAGTTGGTGATAGTGGAAGAGGCTTTCAGCAGCTACTACAGGGAGCATAATTCTGCAATGTCTTGCAAGATGTTTGCCTCCTGGTTTACTCATGAATTTTAACTAATTAACCAAATCCCCATGCTAAGTCTATGAGACGCAGAAAATTTAGAGTCCCTCCAGAACTGCAAGCACTATCTCAAGCAAATATTGACAATTTATTCACACTTTCATTACTTGCAGCAAAGCAACTAAGTTGGCGGGGGGGGTGTTGGTGTTGAATGCTCTCATTAAGGAGGCCAGACTTGGTGGAGATGGTTCACAGGGGCAGAGCTGCAGACTATTGAAGGCTGCTCTGCCCCTGCTGTGCTCTTTGCTTCAGTGTGAGCTAGGAGGCAGGTTTCAACTCCCCCCCCCGAAATTTTCAAAACCCTCCCCAAAGTTTTCAAACCCCCCTGAAATTTTTTTCTGGTTACAGCTCTGTCTGCCTCCCACCCTGTGTCCACTGGCATGTCAGTTGGTGATAGTAGGAGGGGCTCTAGCAGTTGACATTCACCAACTGACCTTCTGCTGGCCACTGAGTGGGAGGCAGTCACCCAGCAAGAAGACAGGACACAGTCATTTATTTATTTATTTATTTATTTATTTATTATTCAAACTTCTATGCCGCCACTCCCCTGGGGCTCGGAGCGGCTTACAAGAACAGGCTAAAATCGAACACAATTTAAAACAATTTAAAACAATTTAAAAACACGGACTTCAGGTGGCAGAGTATTCCAGAGTGATGGTGCCACTGCTGTGAAGGCTCTGCGTCTGGTTGCTGTTAGACGCAAGGTCTTGACACTGGGATTTCCAATAGATCTTGGTCCTCAGAACGGAGGGATCTCTGGGGTTGGTAGGGGGTGAGGTGGTCCCTCAGGTACATCAGCCCCAGACCATGCAAGGCCTTAAAGGTGAGTACCATCACTTTGAAAGTGATCCGGTGCTCAATTGGTAACCAATGCAGCTGCAGTAAGATTGGTGTTATGTGGCATCTCATCGGAATTCCCACAAGAAGCCGAGCAGCTGCGTTTTGTACCAACTTGAGCTTCCGAATCACCGACAGAGGGAGGCCAATGTAGAGGGCGTTACAGTAGTCCAGCCTTGAGATGACCGTGGCCTGGATCACCGTAGCTAGGTCGTCCCTGGACAGGTAGGGGGCCAGCCGTCTAGCCTGCCGCAGGTGAAAGAAGGCGGTTCTGCTCACGGCGGAGACCTGGGCCTCCATTGTCAGCAGAGGGTCCAAAAGGACTCCCAGACTCTTTACCAATGATGACGGGCGTAACGCCTCGCCATCCAGGGTGGGCAGATGGATGTCCCCACTGCCCGGTCCACCCAGCCATAGGATCTCCGTCTTTGCTGGATTCACCCTCAACCTGCTGGCACGCAGCCATCCAGTAACGGCCTCGAGGCACTGATGGAAACAATCGGGTACAGAGTCCGGTCGGCCTTCCATCTTCAGCACCAGCTGAGTGTCATCAGCGTACTGGTAACACTCAAGCCCAAAACCTTGAACCAGCTGAGCAAGTGGTCGCATGTCCTCCTCCCGGCAGTCCTTCCCGCAGCAGACTAAAACTTTTCTTTTCAGGCAAACTTTTAAAGAAGGTTTTGAAGACATAAACAGGGGTGCTCACCCCAAACCCTGGATTCAAACCGACAACCTTTTGGTCAGTAAGTTCAGCAGCTCAGCAGTTTAATCCGCTGCACCACCAGGGTGCGATCAGGAAGTTCTTCCTAATGTTCAGGTGGAATCTTCTTTCCTGTCGTTTGAACCCATTGCTTCCAGTTGCAGCAGAAAACAAGCCTGCTCCCTCTTCCTTAGGACATCCTCTCAAATATTTATACATAGCTATCATGTCTCCTCTCAACCTTCTCTTTTATAGGCTAAACAGATCCAGCTCTTTAAGCCGTTCCTCAAAGGGATTCATGGTCTACACATCTTTGATCATTTTAGTCGGCCTCTTCTGGACATGTTCCAGCTTGTCAATATCTTTGTGTGTATTACCGGCAAAGTTTGAGGCTGACAACAGGGGACGATGGGAGTTATAGTCCACCCATATTTGGAGACCAATGTGAACCCCTCCAACAATAGATCTGGACCACACTTGGCACGCAATCTCATCACAACTAACTTTAACTACTGGTTTGGTTTTGGGGCAATGACAGGGGAGGATAGTGGGAGTTGTAGTTCACCCACATCCTTATGCATTTTCTAATGGGAGCATTCCTAAAATAAACAAACAAACAACGACTTCTTCTAATGTTTATCCTTACCAAATCCCTAGCTGGGCATCATCTAATTTAGTGTGGGTGTGTATGGGGGCGATGACAGAGGACGCTGGGAGTTATAGTTTACCCATGTTGGGAGAACAATGTGAACCCCACCGACAATAGATCTGAACCACACTTGGTACACAAACCCATAATGACTAAGTTTAGCTACTGGTTTGCTTTGGGGGCAATGATAGATGTTGGTGGGAGTTGTAGTACACTCATATATCCTTAGGTATTTTCTAATGGGACCATTCATAAAAATCCATAAACAAATAATGACTTCTTCTAATGTTTATCCATACCAAATCCCTAGCTTAGCAACACTGGGTACCCAAACTAATGTGTGTGTGTTTGGGGACAACGACAGGGGATGATAGGAGTTATAGTTCACCCATACTGGGAGAACAATGCAAGCCCGACCGACAATAGAGCTGGACTACACTTGGCACACAGACCCATCATGACTAAGTTTAGCTACTGGTTTAGTTTTGGGGCAATGACAGACAATGATGGTGGGAATTGTAGTTCACCCACATCCTTATGCATTTTCTAATGGGAGCATTCATAAAATCCAAAAACAAACAATGATTTCTTCTAATGTTTATCCTTACCAAACCCCTAGCTGGGCATCATCTAAGTTAGTGTGTGTGTTTGGGGGCGATGACAGAGGTCACTGGGAGTTATAGTTCACCCATATTGGGAGAACAATTCGAACCCCACCGACAATAGATCTGGACCACTCTTGTCACACAGACCCATCGTGACTAAGTTTAACTACTGGTTCGGTTTGGGGGCAATGACAGACAATGATGGTGGGAATTGTAGTTCACCCACATCCTTATGCATTTTCTAATGGGACCATTCATAAAATAAACAAACAATGACTTCTTCTAATGTTTATCCTTACCAAACCCCTAGCTGGGCATCATCTAATCTTGTGTGTGTGTGTTTGGGGGCGATGACAGAGGACGCTGGGAGTTATAGTTCACCCATATTAGGAGAACAATGCGAACCCCACCGACAATAGATCTGGACCAAACTTGACACACAGACCCACCATGACCAACTTTACCTCCTGGTATCGTTTTAGGGAGGCAATGGGAGTTCAGAATGCGAAGGCTAAGCTGTCCCTGCGATGGGAGTTGTAGTTCACCCACACCCAAACACCAATGTGTCCCCCACTTCCACCAAATCTGGTGTACAGTATTAATAATTGGGACCAGTGATCAAAAACCCACCAAAAATGAGTTACTTCTAATGTTTGTCCTTGCCAAAACTACAAGTCCCACCATCCCATAGCATTATTAGGCCAAGGCAGTTGAAATGGGCTGGATGGAGAAGTCATTCATTCCTCCCACCCAAGGAACAAATTAGGAGTCTGTCCCTTTAAAAAATATCTGTGATCTCCCCCAATGCCCCTCCCCTTTCCTCTTTCCCCTCCTCCGGAAATGACGTCAACACACTTCTGACTGGAGAGAAGGAAGAGAGAGGACGCCAGGTATAAGAGGTAGGAAGGTGGTGAGGGAGAACTACGGCAAGCGAGACACGCCAAAAAAGCAGACATGAACGGGGGTATTGTCGAAGGCTTTCATGGCCAGAATCACTGGGTTGTTGTAGGTTTTTTGGGGCTATAGGGCCATGTTCTAGAGGCATTTTCTCCTGACGTTTCGCCTGCATGTATGGCAAGCATCCTCAGAGGGAGTGAGGTCTGTTGGAAGTAGGAAAATGGGTTTCTATATCTGTGGAATGACCAGCGTGGGACAAAGGACTCTTGTCTGCTGGAGCAGAGGTCAACAACAGGCTACACAATTGGTTGGAAACTCACTCCAACCCGGGCTTCAAACTCATGACCTTTTGGTCAGAGTGATCTTAATGCAGCTGACACTCAGCCAGCTGCGCCACAATCCCGGTGCATAATATATAATTTATGTATTATAAATATATAATATACAAAATAATTAAATAATTATATTATATAGCCCGGAAAAACCTACAACAACCCAGTGATTCTGGCCATGAAAGCCTTCGACGATATATAAACTCTTTTTCCTACTTCCAACAGACCTCACTACCTCTGAGGATGCTTGCCATAGATGCAGGCGAAACGTCAGGAGAGAATGCCTCTAGTACATGGCCATATAGCCCAAAAAAACCTACAAAAACCCAGTGATTCCGGCCATGAAAGCCTTCGACGATATATAAACTCTTTTTCCTACTTCCAACAGACCTCACTACCTCTGAGGATGCTTGCCATAGATGCAGGCGAAACGTCAGGAGAGAATGCCTCTAGTACATGGCCATATAGCCCAAAAAACCTACAACAACCCAGTGATTCCAGCCATGAAAGCCTTCGACATATAAACTCTTTTTCCTAGTTTCCAACAGACCTCACTACTCTGAGGATGCTGCCATAGATGCAGGCGAAACGTCAGGAGAGAATGCTCTAGAACATGGCCATATAGCCCGAAAAAACCTACAAGAGACCTTTGTCTCACCCTGGTCATTCCACAGATATATAAACCCTTTTTCCTAGTTCCAACAGACCTCACGACCTCTGAGGATGCTTGCCATAGATGCAGGCGAAACGTCAGGAGAGAATGCCTCTAGACCATGGCCATATAGCCCGAAAAAACCTACAACAACCCAGTGATTCCAGCCATGAAAGCCTTCGACGATATATAAACTCTTTTTCCTAGTTCCAACAGACCTCACTACCTCTGAGGATGCTTGCCATAGATGCAGGCGAAACGTCAGGAGAGAATGCCTCTAGTACATGGCCATATAGCCCAAAAAAACCTACAAAAACCCAGTGATTCCGGCCATGAAAGCCTTCGACGATATATAAACTCTTTTTCCTACTTCCAACAGACCTCACTACCTCTGAGGATGCTTGCCATAGATGCAGGCGAAACATCAGGAGAGAATGCCTCTAGTACATGGCCATATAGCCCAAAAAACCCTACAACAACCCAGTGATTCCGGCCATGAAAGCCTTCTACAATACAGCAACTACATTGTCTGTAGCTGTAAACAATTCTTCCTCTGTGCATGAGGCAGGGCATTGTGGGCAAGCATACAGATGTGGAGTTTTCTGTTCTGCTCCACTGTCGCACAAGATGGAGGATTCTTCCAGGTTGTGCCATTTTGC
>NW_026845477.1:308782668-308811784 GCF_025583915.1 Anolis sagrei ordinatus | reverse complement strand
CTCGCTTGCTGAGGTGTTCCAGCGAGTGTCTCTGTAGATCTTAGAAAACTATTCCTTGATTTAAGTCGTTGGAGTGCTGGCTAATATACAAACAGGGGACGGGCCAGGTGTTCTTATTAATTTTGAGTCTGTACCCCATGTGCTTTTAGTAAGTTTCCACAGGATGTTATTGTTGTATGTCAGCTTGTTCAGCCTGTAATTGTGTCTTATATTTGTGCTGGGAATGGGGATGATGTTCCTCATGGTGGTGGGCCTGGGTCCATTGGCAATGGGGATGAAAGCTTGCCCAAGCCTGAGTTAAGCTCAGATGAGAGGCCCGAGCTGTCTCAGGAAGATTCATAAGGTCACATTCCTGGGAGAGATCCTTCACAGACTTTCTCAGAGCAGCTGTCTGAAGATGTTTTGTCAGTTGCAAAAGCTAATGGGAGTCAAGTTAATGAGAGTGTAGATAGAAGGCAAGGCTTCCGTAAACAGAGTGCCCAGGTGCAAAGAAGATCCATTTGTTTACAGGAAAAGAGAGATTTTTAAAAGCCTTTATCTGGTGGTAAGGTCAAAAGAAATGCTTTCCTTTCGGTTTTGGGATCTGGAAAAGCCTTATATTGATTCATGGGAAAGAGTTGCCTCAGTTGGGTCAATGTTGGAATTTCATGACGGTCTTGATTTCAAGTGTTCTTAGTTTCATGTACCAAGTTTTTGCCAAGCTCCTGATTTGTCTATTGGATTTTTCATGCTGCCCTATTTCACGGATTCTTGTGCTTGTTTCATGGATTTTTATAGCTATGGATCTTGTTTTGCCTTGAAGCTCTTGAACTAACCTTGGTTTTGGAACTTTACTGTTTTTGCTAATTTTATTGCTTTGCCTACTTATATTCTTCAATAAACTGCTTGCTGATTTTACCAAGCTGGTGTAGTGTTTAAGGCCAGAGGTGTTCCTGCTCTGGTATACAACAGTTATTGCATGCAGCTACTTTGTGCTTGATGTTCGCACAGATTTTCCTAAATGTTAGCATTTGGTCTAAGGTGACACCAAGATATTTAGGGTGGGAACAGTGTTCAAGCACTTGGCCTTTGCAAGTAACCTTCAGTTTCCTGTTGGCTTCACGATTACATGGGTGGAAAGCACACACTTGTATCTTGGCAGGGTTAGGCTTTAGGTGGTTATCTTTGAAGTAGCTGGAGAGATATTTCAGGGCATTAGTAAGTTCGGTTTCAACTGTTTCAAAGTCTTTTGCTTGTGTTGTTAGGCCAAGGTCATCAGCATATATAAAGCTATTTGTGAGTGGTAGCTGTGGTTGATCATTAATAAAGATCTTAAACAAGGTTGGTGTAAGGACATTCTTTTGCCGCCTCAATCTACTTTTCCGGCCTTCAAACTCCACATGGGAGCTGCGGTTTTCTAGGAGGGTCTGGATGGTTTTTGTAAAATCGTAGTCTCAGGTGGTATGGTAGACCATGTGCAGCAATTTCCTATGTTGCACCTTGCCGTATGGTCCGCAAAACTGTTCCCATAATGCAACCTTTCTCATAGCCTTCCTCAATATACTTGATCAGGTTAAGAATTTGAGCTATACACTTATTCCCTGATCTGAAGCCTGCTTGTTGTGAAATAAGCTGGGGTTCAATAACAGGACTTAGTCGATCTAATAGCTTCCTTTCGTATATTTTATAGAGATGATGTAAGAGAGAGATTGCAGTCGTTCTTGACGTTGGAGGCATCTTTACCAGGTTTTTAAATAGCAATAATCTTAGTTTTCCTCCATTGTCTGAGAATCTGTTTGTGTGCCAACCATTTCTTGTAAAAATTCAAAAGCCAGTTTAATTTGCTCCATCATTAGGTCATCTAAGCCGGGTGCTTTACCAGTTTTGCATCATTTAATAGCTTTTCTGGGTTCTTTCAGGTTTAGGGGAGGTGATTACTGGTGGGTTTCAAGTTCTGGCACCCTGTTGATTTTCAGCTTTACTCTGTTGCAGTTGGTTTCCCCATTCTGAATTGGCTGGTATGCTATCTGGTCTGGTGTTACGTTTGCATGTCCACAGTTGATCAGAGGATCATTATCCAGGCACCTCAACAACTGCCAGGCTCTATGACTACTCTTGGACATATCAAGAATCTCAAGCAGCTCTATCTAGCGGTCTTTCTTAGCATTAGCTATGGCTGTAGATAATTTGTGGCCTGCTGCTATAGTTTCATCACTGTATGGATTATCTTGAAATAATCTGAGGTATTCCTCAGATGACGATTGTGATAATTAGTTGGGGGCGTAAAATGAAAATCAGCCCCGGGTGGTTTATAGAGTGAAGATGCAATGCAGCTATCAAGTTCCACAGATAAGATTTCAATGTTGTTCACTTGTGTGAGAAGTTGTAGAAATTGCTACACCAAATCGTACAAAAATGGCACTACCATATTGTCTGTGAGGTTGCTCCACTTCCAGTTGCATTCTGAGGGTTTTTGGTCTTCTCGTTATAATGTCTCTGTGTCAAGAACATCTGGTAAATAAAGAAGGCTGAAGAAATCCAACACCTGGCAGATACCCATGATGCTCAGGGATTTTTCAAAGCCACAATGGTCATCTATGGACCAAGAAACCATGGGATACAGCCTCTCCGCTCATCAGATGGAACCAAACTTCTGAAGGACAAAAAAATCAAAAAAAGCCTCCTGAACCGTACCTCCAATGTGGCCGAAGAGGTCCTCTCACAAATCCCGCAACAACAAACCAGAGATGAGCTTGCAGCACTGCCTAGTTTGGAAGAAGTCAGCAATGCCATCAGCCAACAAAAGAATAACAAAGCCAGCGGACCGGATGGTATCCCTGCTGAAATCTTTAAAGAGGGAGGACCTGAGCTGACACAACTCCACCAGCTCATAGAAGAAGTGTGGGTGACGGAGAAAATCCCAGCAGATTTCAAGGATGCCACCATCATCACCCTCTTCAAAAAAGGAGAAAGAACAGACTGCGGAAACTATCGAGGTGTCTCCCTTCTAACCTCTGCTGGGAAAATCCTCACAAGAATCTTTGCAAACCACCTTCTGCCCCTCTCAGAAGACACCCTCCCAGAATCCCAGAACGGCTTCCGCCCCTCCAGAGGAACCGTGGACATGATCTTCACTGCACGACAGCTCCAAGAAAAATACAGGGAACAAAACCAGTCTCTGTACATGGCATTCATTGACCTTGCAAAGGCATTTGACACAGTGAATCGGAGTGCTCTCTGGACCATTCTTCAAAAATTGGATGCTCTAACAAATTTGTGAACATCCTGCGGCTCCTCCATGATGACATGATGGCAACAGTTTTGGACAGCTACGGCTCCCAAAATGACCCATTTAAGGTGGAATCAGGTGTTAAGCAGGAATGTATCATTGCTCCAACTTTATTTTCCATCTTCATCGCTATGATACTTCATCTTGTTGATGGGAAACTTCCCACCGGAGTGGGAAGTAATCATCTATGGCAATCTATGACAGATAATCGGTAATCATCTATGGCAATCTATGACAGATGGCAAGCTATTTAACCTCAGCAGACTGAAAGCCAAAACCAAGGTCACAACAACATCTGTTATAGAACTCCAGTATGCTGATGACAACGTTGTCTGTGTGCATTCAGAAGAAGACCTACAAGCCACCTTCGCAGAAGCAGACGAGAAGCTCGGCCTGTCATTGAACATCGACAAAACCAAAATGCTCTTCCAGTAGTCACCAGCCAATCCCTCTCCAACACCAGAAATAAAGCTTAATGGTATAACATTAGAAAATGTTGATCATTTCCGCTACCTTGGCAGCCACCTCTCCACAAAAGTCAACATTGACATTGAAATACAACACTACCTGAGCTCTGCGAGTGCAGCTTTTTTCCAAATGAAGCAGAGAGTGTATGAGGACATCCGTAGGGATACCAAAGTGCTTGTTTATAAAGCTTTTGTCCTCCCAACCCTGCTATATGCCTGCGAAACGTGGACTGTCTACAGACGTCACATGCAACTCCTGGAATGATTCCATCAGCGCTGCCTTCGAAGAATCCTGCAAATCTCTTGGGAAGATAAGCAGACAAATGTCAGCGTGCTGGAAGAAGCAAAGATCATCAGCATTGAAGCGATGGTCCTCCGCCATCAACTCCGCTGGACTGGCCACGTTGTCCGGATGCCCGACCACCATCTCCCAAAGCAGTTGCTCTACTCTGAACTCAAGACTGGAAAACTGAATGTTGGTGGGCAGGAAAAGAGATTTAAAGACGGGCTCAAAGCCAACCTTAAGAACTCTGGCATAGACACAGAGAACTAGGAAACCCTACCCTTGTGCGCTCCCGCTGGAGGTCAGCTGTGACCAGCAGTGCTGTGGAGTTTGAAGAGGCACGAATGGAAGGCGAAAGGAAGAAACGTGCCAAGAGGAAAGTGCATCAAGCCAACCCCGACCAGGACCGCCTTCCACCTGGAAACCAATGCCCTCTCTGTGGGAGAAGATGCAAGTCAAGAATAGGGCTCCATAGTCACCAACAGATCTTGGAAGACTATCCTACTTGGACAACGAGGGATCACCTAACTGAGAAAGTCTGTGTGTGTGTTTCCTGTATACATTAAATATCACAGGAAATGTCCTAGGACGTTTTGGCCAGTAGTTCTTCCTTAGCAAGTGACAAACCTTTGATATTAATAGACATAATAGTTTGAAGTGGTCTTGTTAGATGGTGTTAGTAAACTCCTTGTTCTTTACTGATCAATCTACGTGGAATATTTTCTTTCTCTGGCAAGACAGTGTGTGGTCTCTTAAAAATGTGAACGATGTGTGGTTTTCATTCTGCCTCAGACTGTTGCCGTTCGCCCATTTGTAGAGGAAAGAAACACACCTCCAGGTTAAAAAAAATGTTGTAAATAAATGCTTTGGGATTGGAAAGATTAGCCGTTTACTAGAAACGTTGCCCAGGGGACGCCCAACTGTATTTACTCAGTTTTCGAGGAGGCTCTTTCAGTGTCCCCTATTTAATACTGGTTACCAGATTTTGTTCATTTTCATGGTTTTTACTATCAGAAGAGAAATTTTCTGATTAGAGAAATGTATTTTCTTTCTCTTTCAGCTCCCAGTCTCTTTTGAGGAAGTGGCCGAATATTTGACCAAGGAGGTTTGGGATCTCCTGGATCAGGCCCACAGGGTTCTAGACAAAGACATTTGAATTGAAGATGATGTGCAATAAGCATTTTTTTTCATCTTTAATGGATAGAGAAATCTGTGGATGATGCAGTGAAATTGACCAAAGGACACTTTTGGCTGAGAGGATCTCCAGCGACAGCCTCGGTTTCTGTGTTCGGCCTCCTAATTGGATCTTCTTTCTCAAGCAGGTAAAGAGCAGCGGAAGGTGAATTTTGAGGAGTCATTGGAAACAGCCAAGGTTGTTGTGGACAAGAAACGGACTGAGAGGGCAAAAGGGAAACCAAGGAAAAAACAGGAAGAAGAACTTTTTTGCTTCTCAGAAGACTATTGGTGAACCTCTTAGCTTCCATCCCCAGAAGTCTACAAAGAATAAGTTGTCCTGTCTCTGGAAACATATTTCAATATAAATGACATTGAAACGTACATTGGAGATTCCATGCAAGATAGAAACCACATGAAAACATGCAAAGTGGAAAGAACGACAGTGGAGCTGAAGGTCTTCATGCACATCAAATGTCCAACATGCAGGAGAAACCATACAAATGTGTGACATGTGGAAAGGGCTTCAGTCAGAAAAAATATCTTGACGCGCATCAAAAAACCCATGAGAAACAATACAAATGCATGGACTGTGGGAAAGGCTTCACTAATGTTCACCAACTACATTCGCATCAAAGTATCCACACAGGGGAGAAGCCACATGAGTGCATTAAATGTGGGAAAACCTTCTCTCATAAGAACTCATTAAATGTACATCTAAGAACCCACACAGGGGAGAAACCATACAAATGTACAGAGTGTGGAAAGTGCTTTGCTGAAAGTTCACAACTGTGTCGCCATCAGAGAACCCACACAGGGGAGAAACCATACAAATGTACGGAATGTGGGAAGAGCTTTGCTCAAAGTTCAAAATTGCGTTCACATGAAAGAACCCATACAGGGGAGAAACCATATCCATGCATGGAATGTGGGAAGAGCTTTAGACAGTCGTCAGATTTACATGCACATGAAAGAACACACACGGGGGAGAAACCCTATAAATGCATGGAATGTGGGAAGAGCTTCTCTAATGCTGGAAATCTGCAGTCCCATCAAAAGATCCATTCAGAGGAGAAACCCTATGAATGCATGGAATGTGGGAAGACATTTAGACATCGGGCACAATTACAGACACATGAAAAAACCCACACAGGGGAGAAACCATATCAGTGCATGGAATGTGGGAAGAGTTTCTCTAATACTGGAAGTCTGCGGACCCATCAAAATATCCATTCAGAGGAGAAACCGTATGAATGCATGGAATGTGGGAAGAGCTTTAGACTTCGGGTACAGTTACAGAGACACGAAAGAACGCACACAGGGGAGAAACCATATCAATGCATGGAATGTGGGAGGAGCTTTTGTTGGCCGTCAAATTTACGCAGACATAAAAGAACACACACAGGGGAGAAACCATACAAATGCATGGACTGTGGAAAGAGCTTCTCTGATTACGGAGGTCTATGGTCCCATAAAAAGATCCATGGAAAGGAGAAACAATATAAATGCATGGAATGTGGAAAGACATTTCGTTTCAGTGCCAATCTCAGTATCCATCAGAGAACCCACACGGGAGAGAAGCCATATAAATGCATGGAATGTGGGAAGAGCTTCTCTCAAAATTTAAGTCTGCGTACCCATCAAACAATGCACACAGCTGAGAAATCGTACAAATGCACGGAATGCGGAAAGAGTTTCAGACAGAGAGCTCATCTACGTACCCATCTGAGAACCCATACTGGGGAGAAACGATATGAATGCATGGAATGTGGAAAGAAATTCACTAGTAGTAGTACATGTACTGTCCATCAACGAACTCATACAGGGGGAAAGCCATATACATGCATGGAATGTGGAAAGAGCTTTAATCAATCGTCAATTTTAAAGAGACATGAAAAAACACACACGGGGGAGAAACCATATAAATGCAAGGAATGCGGGAAGAGCTTCTCTAATAATTCAGGTCTGCGTAACCATCAAACAATTCACACAGCTAAGAAATCGTACAAATGCACGGAATGTGGAAAGACTTTCAGACAGGGAGCTCATCTACGTACCCATCAGAGAACCCATACAGGGGAGAAGCCATATCCATGCCTGGAATGTGGAAAGAGCTTCGGGTACAGCAGTCATCTGCGTGTCCATCAAAGGATCCACACAGGGGAGAAACCGTATAAATGTGTGGAATGTGGGAAGGCTTTCAGACAGGCAGATGCTTTACGTCGACATCAAAGAGCCCACATAGGGGAGTAACCATGTAAATGCATGGAATGTGGAATATCATCACTCATGGTTACATTTACAACAATTTAATAGCAAGTTTTTTTAATCTTCTCAAATAAACTAGAAGATTTTTGAGCAAATTCTTTAGAATCATAGAATCAAAGAGTTGGAAGAGACCTCCTGGGCCATCCAGTCCAACCCCCTGCCAAGAAGCAGGAATATTGCATTCAAATCACCCCTGACAGATGGCCATCCAGCCTCTGCTTAAAAGCTTCCAAAGAAGGAGCCTCCACCACACTCCGGGGCAGAGAGTTCCACTGCTGAACGGCTCTCACAGTCAGGAAGTTCTTCCTAATGAAGTTCTTCCTTTAGCTAAGAAACCGCTCCCTTTTCTGGATTGCAGCAACAAGACTGCTCTGTAACTGTTGGAGGGGAGAGTGCACCTGGAGTTTAAAAACACTGGGTTGTTGTAGGTTTTTTCGGGCTATATGGCCATGTTCTAGAGGCATTCTCTCCTGACGTTTCACCTGCATCTGTGGCAAGCATCCTGACAACAACCCAGAGATTCCGGCCATGAAAGCCTTCAACAACACATTGAACATCTCTACGGGGAGAAACTGTTCCAAGACACACAAAAACTAAGGACCAGGAAAGCACATCTACTGTGCTTCCTGACTTTCCTTCTATGCTGCGGAGACACAGATACCATCCCACAATTTCTCGCAGCCAAAAGGACTTTCAAAATGCCACAGGCTCACCGGATCTTTGACCGCCTAGAACGCAACCACTTACGAGAGAGAATTCACACCATCCTCAAAGAACTTGCAAACACAGACAAGGAACAGCACCTCCATAGCAACATCAGCCAGAAGATGAATTCCCAGGACTGGGACAAAATAGACAACCTCTTCACAACCTCTGAGGATGCTTGCCATAGATGCAGGCGAAACGTCAGGAGAGAATGCCTCTAGAACATGGCCATTTAGCCTGAAAAAACCTACAACAACCCAGTGATTCCGGCCATGAAAGCCTTCAACAATAATTTAAAAACACTGTTTTCATAATTGCACGACACTTCTTGGAATCACAAAGTTAAGATGAAGATATAAAGATTGTAAATCAACAATAATTAAAATAATAGCTGAAAGAAATCCCAATGGCCATCTAGTCCAGCGATTCTCAACCTCTTTTGACCAGGGACCACTTTGACCAGGGACTACCCTCCAACATTAACACCGAAAGGGTTACTGTGCTGTCACGCGCTGGGCCTGTGAAAGAGTCTGTAAACAGGACGTGTTTTCTGAATGCCCAACGGGATGCCGGGGGTGGCTCAGCTGAGAGGCCTTTCGGATTTCCCCACACAAAGTTCTTTTAAAGACTTAGAAAGTTCAACAAAGTTTTTATTGTTGCTTAAATCTTCAATACATCAAACAAATACTTCAAGGCTTTGAATCAACTGGTGGCTTGCTTAAATCTTGTCCACAAGGGGCAGGCAACTTTCTTCATAAACTGTTTCTTCCTTCTACAAGGGAAATCCTTGACCCCTCCCTGGGCAATCTGACTTAAGCTCTGCTGGCATGGGCCCCTACACCCGGTCCAAATTGCGTCATGGCTGCCGCGAGTGGTCCTTACCAAACAGAGTCCTTTTGTAGATTTCCAAGAGGAAAGAAGGCTTTCAAATCGCAGTGAAGGCTGGCTGTAAAGCTGTGGAACTAAATTCCCCAACAAAGGCTATGCTGTAGTTCTCTGTAGAGCTGTGGGACTGGATCCCCCCAGCAGAGCTGTAAAAGGCAAAGCTTTCTACAGGTGGAACTGATTCACGTCCTGTACGAAAGGCTTCTCTGTGTGAACTGAACTAGAGGTCCCCCTTTCCCCTCCTTAACCCAGAAAAAGGGGTAGAACTAAAGAACATAATGATAATTGATGGGTCATTGGCCCTATGATTGCAAACCAAGGGAAGCCACCTTATTGCAAAATGCATGGAACTTTGGAATACATGCAAACACTCAATAGATAGGAGAAGAAGTTGGGAGTTCCTGGTACAACCGTATCAGCACAGTTACGAAACAGTTTTTAGTAAACTATAGATTCAGTTTGGTTATTTGGGGTGCTGATTCAGAAAATTACACTGGATAGACCACATCAGCTCTAGTTTCTGATGCAGGACATATGCCATCCAGTGGTTGCCATCTACTCACCCACTGAAAACCATATTGAATCATCTAGAGCTAATGTGGTAGTAGTAATCTTTCGTGCGTAGTCAGCTTCTCCCGCCCAGCATCCCCATTGCCTTGGCACTATAAGTGGGTTTTGCGAGACCAGTCATCCTTGTTGCCACGTGGTTTTGACGCAACGGTATAGTAATGGTGAGGCTGCGGCCCATATTTTTGTTCTTGCGGACCACTGGTTGTGCATGGACCACAGGTTGGGAACCACTGATCTAGCCTAACCCTATCTAATCCAGGAAGATCAATGGATGGTCATCCAGCTTCTGCTTTAAAAACCCCAGAGAAGGAAACTCCGGTATGCTTCTAGAATATAGCCCGAAAAACCTACAACAACCCCGTGATTCCAGCAATGAAAGCCTTTGACAATAAACTCCAGTATGCAACCAGCTCCTGCCATCTAGACGTTCTTCGTAATGTTCAGGTGGAATTTCTTTTCCTGCAATTTGAACCCATTGCTCCAAAATGAGAGGAGGGAAAACAGTCCACAGTCCAAGCAGAGACAAGAGATAAACCAGTTTCAACAAAGGGAAAATTGTTTGCTGGTGGAAATTAAAATAGTGTTACTTGCAATATCTTAGCTGTACTTTGATGTTTACAACAACAACAAAAATCCACTAAAGTGTGTCAAAACTCCCAATGTAATCATGGCTATTACCATATAAGTAAGACCTGACTCAAACTGCAACTAGAATTAAGCAAGACCATAAGTAAATAATAAAACAGAATCCAAGCAATTCTTAAGGGCCACAAAGCAGATTATATAGACTGAACATGGCAAAAGAGTCATAGCAGATTGAACAAGGAAAACATCTGACACCAAGGGAAGAATAATAGAACTGGAGTGAAAAATGTTGTAAAGGAAGAATATTTGTTCTGGATTGAGGCGAACAAGTTGAGAACTCGGGGAGAATCAAAAATGAAAATACTTTTTGATGTAAGTGGGTAGATGGATGAAATAAGAATATTAAGAACGAAGGAGAAAATACAATAAGGTCTTTCACAGAAACAAATATTTAGAATACAGCAAAATCAAAAGGTTAAAAATTGAGGGGGAATATGAAGTTAGAAGAATTCAAGTTGAATAAAAAAAATAAGTTGTTTAATATGACTTGTAGTTAGGTATTAACTTAGAATATAGTTGTTTATATTATCAGAAGATGATGCAACTAAGTAGAACAGAAGTACAGGCAGTCTCTGAGTTACAAACAAGTGACTTACATACAACTCATAGTTAAGAATGGGGCGGAGTCAACAGGAAGTGAAAGGAATTTGCCCCTTTATTATGTTATTATTATGGAAAAAGGTGTCTCAGCTGAACAACAAGCCAAATGCTCAATAATCACAGGGACAGAAAGTGGGGTGAAATCATCTGAACAGGAGGCACAGACAGCAAAACAAACCTCACTGGGGTGTTAACCCCTTTCTATGCTATTGTCACAAAACTATTTGATAAATGTGAATTTGACATGATATACTGTATGGTATGAGTGGAATTGTATGGAAGATGAATGAATGAGAGTTAATAATTTTGGAGGCACCATTCTAAAAGATTAAGGCCTGCGATGACTAACTGCATGCTTGCTGGACTGTAATTAAAAGTTGCTAATGAGACCTGCCATAGTAAACTGTGATAAGAACTGTGACAGTGATAACAGAAATGTTTACAATGTTATGAAGGAAGTCAACACAAGGCTAACTCCAATCAAGAAGAATCAACATCTAGCCAAGAAACTGAGATGGAGCCAGGATGGAAGGCATCTATCATTAATTTACAACTTTGGGACAATAGCAGCAGAATATTCCTATAAAAGACTCAATCTAATAATTCTTAAGTGTGACAGACAGCAGAGCTGTTCATGTGCCTCTCTGGTCCATGGGAAGGACAGAGATGGGGTATGCCTCCTTTTCTCAAGGGAAGAGGAAGAAGTGTGATTTTGGAGTCTTGGATTTTGTGCAGGAAGTCAGGTTCTGCCGTATGGAAAACAGGGAGCTGGTCCTTGGCATTGTTCTTAGGGAACGAAGTTTTGAAGTTACAGAAGTTTTGTAACTGTGCATTGACAGGCTGCGGGGAAGCAGGACGTGGCCTAGCAGGTGCCTCTCCAAGGAGGGAGAAAAGGATATGGTAATATTTGTATGCATGAGGATGGATGAATGTTCACATGTCTCTTAAAAGCCTCCAAGGAAGGAGCTTCCACCACATTCATATATATGTATATGAAGATGTATATGGCTGGAGTTACACTTAAAAATGTACCTGTACCGATGTACATACACATTCAACTTAAGAATAACCTACAGAACTTTGTTTGTAACTTGAGAACTGCCTGTATATCATCATGTGATAGTAGCCAGTGGTTTATTGTATGACAATGTGTTTATTAACATATGTTTATTTTTAGAGGAGACTATAGAGCAGTGGTTCTCAACCTTTCCAATGCCATGACCCCTTTATATAGTTCCTCATATTATGTTGACCCTAAAATTATTTTGTTGCTACGTCATAAGTGTAATTCTGCTTCTGTTACAAATTATAATGTAAATATCTGATATGCAGGATGTATTTTCATTGTTACAAATTGAACATAATTAAAGCATAGTGATTAATCACAAAAATAGTATGTTTGGGTGACATGGCCAATAGATGATGGGATCTGTAGTACCTTCAACCGATTCAGCTCAGACTTCCACAGATCACTGAGACTCCCACAAATTAAAGACCTGGACCTTGTTTGCCAGAACTTGGCATACAGAACTCCTATGACAAACAGAAAATACTGGAGAGGCTTGGGGAAAGCAGGCCCAGACATTTGGGAGTTGTAGATGCACCTGCAATCAAAGAGCATTCTGAACAGAACCGACAATGGAATTGAACGAAACCTGGCATACTTACCTTGCTGCTTTTTCATGGCGCTTCTGAGGGACCTGCGGCCTGCAGGGATGGCACGCAGTGAGGCCACAGCCGCCTCTGGCCGCCGCCGCGGGAAAGAGCTCCCCAGCTGGGCCTAGAAAGGAGGCTGGAAGCGCCTCCTTCCTAGCTTTACCAGGGGCATCTCTGGCCTCCTTTTTAGGCCCAGACAGGGGGTGCCACTTCCCATGGCAGAGGCTGGAAAGAGCACTCCAGCTGGGCCTAAAGAGTAGGCATTAGGGAGCCAAGGGAGGAGCAGCCCCGCGCGGCCTGTGCTTGCGTGGAGCTTCACGCAAGGGTAGCCCGCGCGGGGCAGCCGCCCTTGACTGGCTCATGCTTCCCATCGGATGGCAGCGTGAACCAGCCAAGGGAGGAGCAGCACCGCGCGGTCTGTCCTCGCAAGAAGCCCCTCGGCAGGCACGGAGCTTTGCGCAAGGGTAGCCTGCGCGGGGCAGCCTCCCTTGGCTGGCTCACGCTGCCCATCGGGCTTGACGGATAGCGTGAGCCAGCCAAGGGAAGAGCACTGAGAGGGTGGCCTGAGAGGACACTGGGGGGTGGGGCTCCTCCTCCACGGGCTGGATATGTGCCCTTGGCGGGCCGGAAGTGGCCCGTGGGCCGTAGTTTGAAAACCCCTGCATTAAATGGTAGGTGTAGATAGGGTCTAAAACATCAGGGTGTGTCACACACATAAACATTCAGGCTACTATCTTACTGTCATAAGCCAGATGTGTTATTTAACATGCATATTTTGTAAATGTTAAGGCCTTGGGATCAATGAGCTAGCAATAGATGGTAAACTAAGATGACTCAAGACAACCCATCTCCAGTAGAAAGAACAGTTTGGGTGATTGTAATTGTAAGTGGGATAATGCAAGATAAACAAACTTAAGAACCTAGAAAACTAGAGGAAGGCCAAGAAGAAGTCATTGGCAAAAATGCCCCAAGTCAGACAGGGAGCTGAATCGAGAATCATGGCTCCCACAAAATGGACAAAATAAGGAAAAAGGCAGCTTCCTTTCTTTTTTGCAATAGTTATATGACACTTGTTATTTCAAGCCCCTCAGTATAAAAACCCAGCAGTTCTCATCTTTCCATACCCTATCCTTATTCATTCTTAACAACTCATCACTGAGTAAACATTTGTCTTCTGTCCAACAGGCGCAAAAGTTGCTGAAGTTGGGCTTGGAGAGTCAGCTCCTTCTGTCCGCCCACCATGGTGACAGAACAGGAAATCGAGCAAATTGGGCAGGTGCTGGCGGACCCCTCGCTGCCACTAACAGCCCGCTTCCGGGCACTGTTCACCCTCCGCAACGTGGGAGGCCCCGCAGCCATTGAATGGATCGGCAAGGCTTTTGCGGATGATTCTGCGCTCCTCAAGCACGAGCTGGCCTATTGCCTAGGGCAGATGCAAGACGAGCGGGCCCTCCCCATCCTCATCGCCGTCCTCCAAGATCAGCGCCAAGAAGCCATGGTCCGCCACGAAGCCGGGGAGGCATTGGGAGCTATTGGGAACCCCAAAGTCCTGGACATCTTAAAGCAGTATTCCGACGATCCCGTAATTGAGGTCGCGGAGACGTGTCAGTTGGCGGTAAAGCGGATGGAGTGGTTGCAGGCATACAGAGGCGGGCCCGTTGCGGGGCCGTACCTCTCTGTGGACCCGGCGCCCCCATCCGAGGAGGCCGATGTGGGGAAACTGAAGCAGGTGCTGCTGGAGGAGTCACGGCCGCTGTTTGAGCGCTACCGGGCCATGTTTGCACTCCGCAATCTGGGAGGAGAAACCGCCGTCTTGGCCTTGGCGGAAGGCCTCCGGTGCGGGAGTGCCCTCTTCCGCCATGAAGTTGCCTACGTCCTAGGACAGTTGCAGCATGATGCAGCTGTCCCGCAGCTTATGGCCTCTTTGGAGAGCCCCACCGAGAGCCCCATGGTGCGCCACGAGTGTGCCGAGGCCCTGGGCGCCATCGCCAAGGCCTCCTGCCTGGTTGCCTTGCGGGACCACACCAGGGATGCCGAGCAGGTGGTGCGCGAGAGCTGCGAGGTGGCGCTGGACATGTACGAGCATGAAAACAACGCCCATGAGTTCCAGTACGCCAACACACTTGGCCAGCTCAAAGCCTCGGACTGAGCACTGGTTCCGCCCCCATCTTTCCACACCTTTTAAAACATCCTATTGTTGGGATGACGTGTCACTACTTCAGTCCCATTTACCTTTCATGTGTGACGATGTGGGGGGAAATATTTTTCTTTTTAATCTTTTTACTGCCTTGTACTGAAACAGTTTCCCTTGGCTTTCTTGTGAGTTTTTACTTTGAGGCTTTATATCACAGGCTGGAGACACTTGTAGTAAACAAAGTAACAGAGTTTATAGCTTCTGGCTCCAACGCTTATGGTTACATCTGTGTGTTCTGTTACAGTCTTGAAATCTTACATTCAATATCATTCACTTGGTTAACTTTTCCTATCAAACTTCAACTGTTTTGAATCATACACTTTTGTCAGAACTATATTTTGCCTTAAACAACACTGGCACTTCTTTATTTTCCTTAAAACTTAAGCTCCATTTTCCTAACTGCTTTTCCCTCACAGAAGTTCCTAACTGTACCTCACAAACAGGAATCCCTAACTAACCTCACAAACAGGAATTCTTAACTCACTCTTCTGATTTTCTAACTGCCTATTTTTAAACTTAACTCCGCCCCTTTGGAATGTTCAGCTCTCTTCTCTCAACTGCCATTCTGACTCAGTGGCCTTTTCAAATCCTGGCCTGCACTCATCTGCATACGACCAATCGGCTGCACATATGCAAATTAATCTTGCCTCTACTGTTGCTACCCTATTTATGCCAATTCAGCCACCTTGCAACATAGAGCTATACATCAAAATTTTAACATAGATCAACAAATTTGCCTCATATTCTCTTTTAAGTTATTGCCTTTCTCTCGGTGAAGGGGCCTGGTGGCATTGAGGGTCCAAGAACTCCATTTTGGTAATGGTAGCCATTTAAAATAAAACTTTTGTAGAGTTTGGCAACATCCCTTTTATGGACTTTTATGGTGGGCTTCCAAGTATTGTAGCCCAGTCTGGTCACTTTTGCGGACTCTCGGGGGAAAGCCCATTGCCTTTCTGTAAGAAAACGGGAAAATTCCGAATGCGATCATGGGCTTTGGGAACAATATCTCAATAGCTGGCAATGGGAAAATGCATCTATATGCTGCTATGGGCAAGTAGTAACTTCAGGAGCAATATCTCAATCCATGGCAGTGGGGAATTTCATTTGTATGCCACTATGGGGAAATAAAAGCTTAAGGTGCAATATGTCCACCGTCTTCAATGAGTAATTTCATCTATATTTTGCTATGGACAAGTAGTAACCTCAGGGGTAATATCTCAATAGCTGCCAATGGGAGTTTCATCTATATTCCGCTATGGATGAATACTAGCAATATGTCAAGAGCTTCTCCTTGCAAATGCGTACAGTTTACAAAGCTTGCTCAGCTACTCATTCTTCCAGGAGGAGATTATTTTGCCGAAAACTGTTTTCTTTGTTAAGCAAGGAAAGAAAGCAATGAGGAAAAATAAAAACCATTTCCCAATCTTTTTTAAAAGAGTAAACATT
Source organism: Anolis sagrei ordinatus (assembly GCF_025583915.1). Taxonomy (NCBI): domain Eukaryota; kingdom Metazoa; phylum Chordata; class Lepidosauria; order Squamata; family Anolidae; genus Anolis; species Anolis sagrei. Next base: position 308,795,624 of record NW_026845477.1, on the reverse strand, counting down.
TGTGTCATAATGCCAGGGCTCTGCTGGTACGCAGGCAGAGGAGAACCAAAACAAACACCCAGCTTGTGTCAGACGTCGAGAGTTCAATGATTAAAGTCCAAACACATATACACACACATACACACACACAAAGCACATATACACAGACTGGGCCATAGCAACGCCTTGCAGGAGACGGCTAGTCTATATCACTAAAAATGACATGTTTGTTTGTGGGATTAACATAACTCAAAAACCACTGGACAAATAGAAACCAAATTTGGACACAAGACACTTCTCAGGCCAACGAGTGACCATCACTCATAAAAACACTGAAAATCACAGCAGGAGAGACTTGATAAGTCAGGATTTTTTTAAAACTACATTACAATGCTTGTGCATAACCACATATATACACATATACACAAAAAAATATACACACATACAAATATATACACACAAAACACATATACACAGACTGGGCCACAGCAACGCGTGGCAAGGGACAGCTAGTATATATAATTAAAAATGTCATGTTTGTTTGTGGGATTAACATAACTCAAAAACCACTGGAAGAATGGACACCAAATTTGGACACTATACCCCTAATAGACCAACAAGTGACCATCACTCATAACACTCCCCCCCCCTAAAAAACAGCGAAAAGGACTTAAAAACTCAAAAAAGCTAAATGACGAAAAGCTAAAGAGAAGGAAGGGGGGAAGGGGAGAAAGAAAAAGAAAGAAAGAAAGATGGAAGCAAAGAGCAAAGGAAGGAAAGAAAGAGGCAGAGAAGGAAGGAAGGAGTGGAAGAGCAAAGGAAAAGAAAAAGGGGAAGGAAGAAGGTAGAGGAGGGAGGAAGGAGAGAAGGAAAGAAAAAGGGAAGGAGAAAGAGGGAGAGGAAGGAGAAAGGAAGAGAGAAAGAGGGAGGGAAGGAAAGAAGAAAGAAAAAGAAGGATGGAAGCAAAAGGCGAAGGATGGAAGGAAAGAGGTAGAGAAGAAAGAAAGAGAAAGAGGTAGGGAAGGAAAGACGGAAAGAGAGAAGGGAGGATGGAAGCAAAAGGTGAACGATGGAAGGAAAGAGGTAGAGAAGGAAGAAAGGAGAGAAAGAGCAAGGAAAAGGGGGAAGAAGAAAGAGGTAGAGAAAAGGAAGGAGAGAAGGAAAGAAAAAAGGAAAGGAAGGAAAGAGGGAGGAAGGAAGGAAGGAGAAGAGAGAGGGAGGAAGGAAAGAAGAAGGAAGGATGGAAGCAAAAAAGCAAAGGAAGGAAGAGGTAGAGAAGGAAGAAGAGAGAAAGAGGAAGGAAAAGAAAAAGGAGGAAGAAGAAAAAAGGTAAGAAGGAAGGAAGGAGAAAAAAAAAGAAAAGGGAAGGAAAGAAGAAGGGAGCAAAAGAAGGAGAGAAAGGGAGGGAAGGTTGGCCATAGCAATGTATGGCGGGTATAGTTAGTCTATATAAATAAATATGTAATGTTCATGTGTGGCATTAACATAACTCAGAAACCACTGGATGAATTGCCACCAAATTTGGCCACAAGACACCTACTAACCCAAGGAGTGACGATCACTCAAAAAATGATTTTGTCATTTGGGAGTTGTAGTTGCTGGGATTTATAGTTTACTTACAATCAAAAAGCATTCTGAACTCCCCCAATGATGGAATTGAACCAAATGTGGCATACAGGACTCCCATGACCAACAGAAAACACTAGAAGGGTTTGGTGGGCATTGACCTTGAGTTTGGGAGTTGTAGTTCACCTACATCCAGAGAGCACTTTGGACTCAAACAATGATGGATCTGGACCAAACTTGGCACGAATATTCCATATGCCCAAATACGAACACAGATGGGAGTTTGGAGGAAATAGGCCTTGACATATGGGAGTTGTAGTTACTGGGATTTATAGTTCACCTACAATCAAAGAGCATTCTGAACCCCACCAACGATAGAATTGGGGCAAACTTCTCACACAGACCCCGCAAGACCAAGAGAAAAGGCCACCCAGTCCAACTCCCTTCACAAGGGCAAGAAAATCTAATCAAAGCCCTCCTGACAAAGAGCCATCCAGCCATAGATATACAGATAGATATGATTCACACACAGAGAGAGATATCGTATCATAGGGTTGTTGTAGGGTTTTTTGGGCTATATGGCCATGTTCTAGAGCAGTGGTTCTCAACCTGGGGTCCCCAGATGTTTTGGCCTACAAATCCAGAAATTCTAACAGCTGGTAAACTGGCTGGGATTTCTGGGAGTTGTAGGCCAAAAACATCTGGGGACCCCAGGTTGAGAACCACTGTTCTAGAGGCATTTCTCCTGACGTTTCGCCTGCATCTATGGCAAGCATCCTCAGAGGTATCGTATCATAGGTTTGAAAGGGACCCCTGAAGAAGGACAATGATATGTTGCATGTTCCAGAGTAGGCAAACCAGACACTCTCCATATCAACACATTCCCCCCTCCCTCCTCATTCCTCCCCCCTCCCTTTCTGGGGAGTGGGCCTGGCTCTTGCTCCGCCTTCCTCCCCACCCGCCTGATTTGCTCCTCAGAAAGATGTGGGTGTTTGGGGGCAAGCAGAAGAAGAAAGAGGGGGGCATCGGAGGGGAGGGGGGACTCATGCACCCCCTCTTCCCCATTCCCCCCTCCCTCTCAGGCCTGATACACAACAATGCACCCATCTGCTTGCTCTCCCACTATTCTCTCTAAAGAGAACCTCTGGAGGGGGTTTCTCTATGGGAAGGAAGAGGGGGATACATTGTCTCCACATAAGGGGGTGTTTCCCTCCCTCCTCATTTTTCCCTACTAAATTCCCCCTCCCTCTTCTCCCTGGCCATCTCAAGGGGGGAGTCTTTGTAGCAGAGCATGGCTTTGTAAGGGAGAGACCCCTCCTTCCCTCTTTCTTTGCTACCCCCACCCTCTGTTTTTTCCCTGCTTCCATTCAGCTTCTCTCTGGTTTCAGGGTTTCCTGAAATGGGAGAGAGACCCCTGAGAGCAGTGGTTCTCAACCTTCCTAATGCCGTGACCCCTTAATACAGTCCCTCATATTGTGGTGACCCCCAACCATAACATTGTTTTCATTGCTGCTTCATAACAGTCATTCTCCTACTGTTGTAAATCATAATGTAAATATCAGATATGCAGGATGCATTTTCATTCACTGGACCAAACTGGGCACAAATACCCAATGCACCCAAATGTGAATGGTAGTGGGGTTGGGAGAGGACTGATTTTGTAATTTGGAAGTTGTAGTATCTGGGATTTATAGTTCACTTATAATCAAAGAGCATTCTGAACTCCACCAGCGATGGATTTGAACCAAACTTGGCTCCCATGACCAATGGAAAACACTGGAAGGGTTTGATGGGCATTGACCTTGAGTTTGGGAGTTGTAGTTCACCTATATCCAGAGAGCACTGTGGACTCATGCAATGGTGGATCTGGACCAAACTTGGCACAAATACGCAATATGCCCAAATGTGAACACTGGTGGAGTTTGGGGAGAATAGACCTTGACATTTGGGAGTTGTCGTTGCTGGGATTTATAGTTCATTACAATCAAAGAACATTCTGAACTCCACCAATGATAGAATTGGCTCAAACTTCCCACATGGAATCCCCATGACCATCAGAAAATACTGTGTTTTCTTATGGTCTTTGGTGACCCCTCTGACACCCCCTCGCGACCCCCTCAGGGGTCCCGACCCCCAGGTTGAGAAACACTGCTCTAGAGAGCAGGGGGGGAAGGAAAGAAGGAAGGAAGGAAGGAAGGAAGGAAGGAAGGAAGGAAGGAAGGAAGGGGAAGGACACCACCATAGAATCCTAGAGTTGGAAGAGACCTCGTGGGCCATCCAGTCCAACCCTTTTCTTACCTAGGCGGCCCTAGGTAATTTTCAAAGCTAAGGAAACAGTATTTTGGCACCTGCCCCCCCCCCCACCCAACCCCCCCCCCCCCCCCCGCACCGCCCCTGTCAACCCCCCCCCCCCCCCCCCCCCCCCCCACCCCCCCCCCCCCCCCCCCCCCCGCCGCCCACACCCCCCCCACGCCCCCCCCCACCCCCCCCCCCCCCCCCCCCCCCCCCCCCCCCCCCCCGCCCCCCCCCCCCGCCCCCCCCCACCCCCCCTCCCCCCCCCCCCCCCCCCCCCCCCCCCCCCCCCCCCCCCCCCCCCCCCGCCCCCCCCCCCCCCCCCCCCCCCCCCCCCCGCCCCCCCCCCCCTCGCCCCCCCCCCCCCCCCCCCCCCCCCCCCCCCCCCCCCCCCCCCCCCCCCCCCCCCCCCCCCACCCCCCCCCCCCCCCCCCCCCCCCCCCCCCCCCCCCCCCCCCCCCCCCCCCCCCCCCCCCCCCCCCCCCCCCCCCCCCCCCCCCCCCCACCACCCCCCCCTCCCCCCCCCCCCCCCCCCCCCCCCACCCCCCCCCCCCCACCACCCCCCCCCCCCCCCCACTCCCCCATGCAGGCAGAGGCGGCCCTAGGTAATTTTCAATGGTAAGCAAACAGTATTTTGGCCCCCCCCCCCCAACCAATCATTGATATATATTTTCTGTTGTCGTGGGAGTTCTGTGTGCCATATTTGGTTCAATTCCATCATTGGTGGAGTTCAGAATGCTCTTTGATTGTAGGTGAACTATACATCCCAGTAACTACACTTGCCGCACTTGCTCCCTTGCCTGGCCCGCTTTGGGTCCGGAGGCGTGCCTGAAGACCCCGGCGTGTGCACCAAAAGTCACCTCTTCTCCTGACTTTCTCCTCAGCCATTGGGACCGAGAGAGAGAGAGAGAGAGAGAGAGAGAGAGAGGTGGAGATGCCCACCTTTCCTGAAGGTAGGCGCAAAAACAAAGGAGGGAGCGGAGGTGGGAGATACCTCCAGCCGGAGGGGCTCTCTCTCTCTCTCTCTCTTGGTCCCACTGGCTGAAGAGAAAGTCAGGAGAAGAGGCGACTTTTGGTGCGCACGCTGGAGTCTTCAGACACGCCTCTGGACCTAAAGCAGGCCAGGCGCGGCGGCTCCGCCCCTTGCCCCACCCGTGGATTGGGGAGAGGAGAGGAGGCGGGTGGAGCGCCGGGGGATCGGGAAAGGGAGCCGGTCATGGGGAAGGGATCGAACGCGGAGAACGATTGAGTGCCGGCTCTGCTCGCGCACCCGGTGGCCGGGTGGAGCAGGAACGAGAGGGGCTAGGCGAGGCTCAAGGGCCCGGCCCCTTTGGGAAGAGGATCGCCCGGCAGCGAGGCAAGAAAGCTGAGGCTCCCCCCGGACTGCTAGGGCTGTTGTGAGCTGAGGGGGCGCTCCTCAAGTGGCAGTCGAGGGGCATTTACAGAGGCGCCTCTGCGCCCCTGGCAAAAAAAAAGTGTTCTACAACCACTTACTTCGCGTAATGGACGAGCCGCCCCTGCTTCTACCCCGCCCTTCTCAACCCCCTGAGGGGGACTCAGGGCGGCTTCCAACTGGCATATGTTTGATGCCTACAATTCAACACAAGAAAATACTTAGTAACAATAATTATAAACAATTAAAGCATTACATTAATACAATAAAAAGCTAGCCTGGTGGCCATCGTTTCGCCAAGTCCGTAATTAATAAATTCATTCCGCTTATCATTGTCTGTTTCCAAAGCTTTAATCGCCATTGTCCTTGTCAATCTGCCAGATTACCCAAAGGCCTGGTCCCATATCCATGTTTTAATTTCCTTCTGAAAGAGAGGAGGGATGACGATGATCTAATTTCCCCAGGGAGTGAATTCCACAGGTAGGGGGCCACCACCAAGAAGGCCCTGTCTCTCGTCCCAATCTCATCTGTGACAAGGGCGGGAGAGCAGGGCCCCTCCAGAAGATCTTCAATTCCTAGGCGGGACGTAGAAGGAGATACGGCATGAGATAGATGCTCAGTGTAGACATGCATAACGCAGCCTGGCAGCCCATGCCCAAAGGGGATTGGAGGGCAGCACAGCTCCAGCCTGGGCCACCTGCTTCTCAGGCAGATGTGATGCTCTTCTCATTCCCTCCTCTGGACTCAGGGGGCGCATTGGTGATCCCCCCTCCTCCTTCCAGCCATCCAGAAGGCTCCTCCCCTGAAGGTCTCTCCTCCTCCTCCTCTCCTTTCATTCCTCCCTCTTTCTCTCCCTCCTTCTTTCCTCCTGACTTTCTGGGAAGTGGTCCTGGCTGTTGTTCCTCCTTCCTCCCCATCTGCCTGATCTGCTCTTGAGAAAGAGGTGGGTGTTTGGGGGAAAGGGACCAAGAAGGAGGGGGGAACATCAGGGAAGGAGGACACTGATGCGCCCCCTTTTTCTCCCCATTCACCCCTTTTTTCTCCACCACCCCCCCCCCCGCCTGATACAGAACAATGTATCCATCTGCTTCCTCTCCCTCTCTCTCCTCCTCCTCTCTCCTCTCTGAACCTCTGGATGGGATTTCTCAATGGGAAGGAATTAATGTTGTCTCCACGGAGGGGAGGGGGGCATACAGTGGTGATTTGGCAAGCTAAGAGCCCCCCATCCCCCTTCGCCTGCCTGCCTCTTCCCTATTTCTCTTGGTGCTGCTTGGGGTGCCTCTGTTCCTCCTCCCAAGGTTTCCTGGAATAGAAGAGACACCCCTGAGATGAGAGGCAGGGACAAAGAGGGGGGGTGTTGTTGGAAGATTCTCTCCTGATGTTTCTCCTGCATCTATGGAAGGCATCCTCAGAGGTTGTGACATCTGTGTGACCTCACAATCTCTAGGAATGCCTGCTACAGAGGCAGGCAAAAGGTCAGGAGAGAATGCTTTTGGAACATGGCCCGACAGCCTGGAATAGTCACAACAACCCAGTTCTTCCTCCCACCCTGGACCTTCCAGATATATAAACCTTCCTTATTCTAGTTTGCAACAGAACTCACAACTTCTGAGGATGCTTGGCATAGATGTGGGTGAAACATCAGGAGAGAATGCTTCTGGAACATGGCCATACAGCCAGGAAAACTCAACAGCAACCCAGTTATTGGTTGTTGTAGGTTTTTTTGGGCTATATGGCCATGTTCTAGAGGCATTCTCTCCTGATGTTTCGCCTGCATCTATGGCAAGCATCCTCAGAGGTAGTGAGGTCTACTACAGAACTCACAACCTCTGAGGATGCTTGCCATAGATGTGAGTGAAATGTCGGGAGAGAATGCTTCTGGAACATGGTCCAACAGACCGGAAAAATCACAACAACCCAGTTCTTTCTCCCACCCTAGACCTTTCAGATAAATATACCTTCCTTGTCCTAGTTTCCAACAGAACTCACAACCTCTGAGGATGCTTGCCATAGATGTGGGTGAAACGTCAGGAGAGAATGCTTCTAGTACATGGCCATACAACCAGGAAAACTCAACAGCAACCCAGTGATTCTGGCCATGAATCTTTCAACAACACCATCATCATAATTGTTGAGCAAGTGGGCTTAATAACAAAAGACCCTCCCCATAAACAGTATTCCCACCCAACAGTTTATTTATGTATTTATTTATTTATTTATTTATTTACAGCTTTTATATTCCGCCCTTCTCACCCCGTAGGGGACTCAGGGCGGATTACAGTGTACACATATATGGCAAACATTCAATGCCAATTTTGACATACAAACATATACAGGCATACACAGAGGCTATTTAACTTTTTCTGGCCGCCAGGGGAGCTGTCGCTTTCATCGTCCACCTGCGACACTGATGAAGCACTTCCACATTCCCCGCATACTTCCCTACTGGAGTGCTTTTGCTGGAGTCTTCTTTATGGCCTCATAAATCAGTTAATTTAGCCTCCCCACACTTTAAGGTGGTACCTAATTTTCCTACTTGACAGATGCAACTGTCTTTCGGGTTGCAAAGGTCGACAACAGGCTACACACAATTGGTTGGAAACCCACTCCAACCCGGGCTTCTCCAGATCCTCTAGTGCTGTTCTATGGCATGCTAACGTAGGTTTTGTCATGATTTTAGGTATTCATAGGGGTACTCATTCATAGAATAAAGAGGCCTCTCTGTAGTAAAATAATATAGTAGTACTATATACAATAACAAGGTTTCCAAAACACAAATCAACAAATCTATAGTAGCTTTACCTGCAGCCACCTTCATACTGGAGCTCCCTCACAAGGCTTCTGCTACACAGAAGTTTACCTCAGACAGATTGAGAAGTTCCCTCACTGTGGCAAACTAACACTAACAGGCTTCAGCCTACTCACTCTCCTCAGGACAACACTAGCTTTGGCCCACCAACTATAACAGGCTTTGGCCTACTCACTCTCCTCAGGGCACAACACTAGCTTTAGTCCACTAACTCTGACAGGCTTCGACCTACTCACTCTCCTCAGGGCGACACTAGCTTTGGCCCACTAACTCTAACTGGCTTCGGCCTACTCACTCTCCTTTTGTCTTTGGTCAGCTAACTCTAACAGGCTCCAGCCTACTCTCCTCAGGGTGATGCTAGCTTTGGCTCACTAACTCTATTTATTTATTTACTTACTTACTTTATATGTATACCGCAGTTTCTCAGCCCGTAGGCGACTCAACGCGGTTAACAACAAGAGCAAAAATTCAATACTAACAACATACACTATTTAAAAACAATTAACACCGTAATATACTGAGTAATTGCACATCAATAGACAACACATTAACATCTCGTGACTAGAATCGTGATCCAACTCATCATCCGTAATTCCGTTTTCCTATATTCAGTTATATTCATAGCATTAACACCGTAATATACTGAGTAATTGCACATCAATAGACAACACATTAACATCTCGTGACTAGAATCGTGATCCAACTCATCATCCGTAATTCCGTTTTCCTATATTCAGTTATATTCATAGCACTGTCTATCCAAACACCTGTTCAAACAGCCAGGTCTTCAGTCTTCTTTGAAACACCATTAACGAGGGGGCTGATCTAATGTCCATGGGAAGGGCGTTCCACAGCCGGGGGGCCACCACTGAGAAGGCCCTGTCCCTTGTCCCCGCCAAACGTGCCTGTGATGCAGGCGGGATCGAGAGCAGGGCCTCCCCAGAAGATCTTAAAGTCCTGGTGGGTTCATAGGCGGAGATGACTCTAACTGGCTTTGGCCTACTCACTCTCCTCAGGGCGACGCTAGCTCTGGCCCGCTAACTCTAACAGGCTTTGGCCTACTCACTCTACTCAGGGCAACACTAGCTTTGGCCCACTAACTCTGGCTTCGGCCTACTCATTCTCCTCAAGTAGATGCCCACTAACTCTAACATGCTTCGGCCTATTCACTCTCCTCAGGGCAACACTAGATTCAGCCTACTAACTCTCCTCAGGGCGGCACTAACATTGGCGGCCCACTAACAGGCTTTGGCCTACTCAGTTTCCTCAGGACGACACTAGCTTTGACCCACTAACTCTAACAGGCTTCGACCTACTCACTTTCCTCAAGCAACACTAGCTTTGGCCCACTAACTCTAACTAGCTTCGGCCTACTCACTCTCCTCAGGGCGACGCTAGCTCTGGCCCACTAACCCTAACAGGCTTCAGCCTACTCACTTTCCTCAAGTAACACTAGCTTTGGTCCACTAACTCTGACAGGCTTCAACCTACTCACTCTCCTCAGGGTGACGCTAGCTTTGGCCCACTAACCCTAACAGGCTTCAGCCTACTCACTTTCCTCATGTAACACTAGCTTTGGTCCACTAACTCTGACAGGCTTCAACCTACTCACTCTCCTCAGGGTGACGCTAGCTTTGGCCCACTAACCCTAACAGGCTTCAGCCTACTCACTTTCCTCATGTAACACTAGCTTTGGTCCACTAACTCTGACAGGCTTCAACCTACTCACTCTCCTCAGGGCGATGCTAGCTTTGGCCCACTAACTCTGACAGGCTTCAACCTACTCACTCTCCTCAGGGCGACGCTAGCTTTGGCCCACTAACTCTGACAGGCTTCAACCTACTCACTTTCCTCAGGACAACACTAGCTTTGGCCCACTAACTCTAACAGGCTTCGACCTACTCACTTTCCTCAGGACAACACTGGCTTTGGCCCACTAACCCTAACAGGCTTCGACCTACTCACTCTCCACAGGATGACGCTAACTTTGGCCCACTAACTCTTAACAGACTTTGGCCTACTCACTTAACCTCAAGCAACACTAGTTTTGGCCCATTAACTCTAACAGGCTTCGGCCTACTCACTTTCCTCAAGCAACACTAGTTTTGGCCCACTAACTTTAACAGGCTTCAGCCTATTCACTCTCCTCAGGACAACACTAGCTTTGGCCCACTAACTCTCACGGGCTCTGGCCTACTCACTCTCCTCATAATAACCTCTAGGAAATAACCACATTTCCCCATGCTCCTTGTGAATTAAAAGGCATACAGAGAGTTGGACAAATTATTTCTGTTTATAGAGGAATCCTTTCTGTCTTCCTTGCAGCTCTCAATCCCATTTGAGGAGTGGCTGTGTATTTCACTCAGGAGGAGTGGGATATCCTCGATCACCGCCACGGGGCTCACTGCAAGCAGGACAGAATGGAGGAGCGTGGGAATGTGGTTTTTCTGGGTAAGGTGTATATTTAATTTTCTGTGGACACGTCTCAAAGGGACAGAAATGTATGGCTGGTTTTATTTGTCGTGTCAGGGCAACCAGTCAATTGTATTACATTTCTAACAGAACAAAGCAAACAAACAGACAAAACACAAAATTTGCAAGTTAGGTAGTTGATTAAATGTCCTTTGACCAGTATCTGGCCCCTTGGAGTTCCTCTGGTGTTGCCGCAAGAAGGTCCTCCATTGTGCATGTGGCAGGGCTCAGATTGCATTGCAGCAGGTGATCGGTGGTTTGTTCTTCTCCACACTCACATGTCAAGGATTCCACTTTGTGGCCCCATTTCTTGAGCTTGGCTCTGCATCTCGTGGTGCCAGCACAGTCTGTTCAGCGCCTTCCAAGTCGCCCAGTCTTCTGTGTGCCCAGGGGGAGTCTCTCATTTGGTATCAGCCATTGATTGAGGTTCTGGGTTTGAGCCTGCCACTTTTGGACTCTCGCTTGCTGAGGTGTTCCAGCGAGTGTCTCTGTAGATCTTAGAAAACTATTTCTAGATTTAAGTCGACGTGCTGGCTGATACCCAAACAGGGAATGAGCTGGAGATGTCTCTGCCTTGGTCCTTTCACTATTGGCTGCTACTTCCCGGCGGATGTCAGGTGGTGCAATACCGGCTAGCAGTGTAATTTCTCCAGTGGTGTAGGGCACAGACACCCCGTGATAATGCGGCATGTCTCATTAAGAGCCACATCTACTGTTTTAGCATGGTGAGATGTGTTCCACACTGGGCATGCATACTCAGCAGCAGAGTAGCATAACGCAAGGGCAGATGTCTTCACTGTGTCTGGTTGTGATCCCCAGGTTGTGCCAGTCAGCTTTCGTATGATATTGTTTCTAGCACCCACTTATTGCTTGAGTGAAGTTAATAGTGGAAATAAACCAGATTTGAATACATGTTCTTAGCTCGGAGGAAAGAGAAGAATAGTGATTAGTCTTAATTCCCAAGAAGATCCTAGGCTTCTTTGTTCAACTCCTAATAGAATGAACTTCTTTCTCAAATAGGTAACGAGAAGGAAGACCCTTTGGTGGAGTCCTCTACGGTGTCAAGGGAAACAGCTGAGACTGTGGTGGAGAAAGAGGAAATGGTGAATCAAAAGGGACGGAAAAAACAAAAGGGAAATGGATCAAAGAAAGGAAAGAAGAACTCTTCTGCTCCTCAGGAGGAGAACAATTTAGAACTCTTGACAATCCAAAGAAACCACAAAGGAAAAACAAGGGTACGATGTTCTTTATGTGGAAAAATATACCAGAGTATAGCTTCCTTGAATGTACATTACAGAATCCACACGGGAGAGGAATCACATAAATGCACAGAATGTGGGAAGGCCTTCTTTCAGAAAAAGAATTTACATGTACATCAAATAACACATACTGGGGAGAAGCCGTATCAGTGTGTGGAATGTGGAAAGAGGTACAGACGAGGTTCCCATCTACGTACCCATCAAAGAACACACACAGGGGAGAAGCCACATAAATGCATGGAATGTGGGAAGAGCTTTGGTCAGAAAGGAAATCTACAGATCCATCAAAAAACTCATACAGGGGAGAAGCCATATAAATGCATGGAATGTGGAAAGAGTTTCTCTCTAAAAAGTGGTTTAAATGCACATCAAAGAACACACAAAGGTGAGAAATCTTATAAATGCTTGGAATGTGGAAAGAATTTCTCTCAAAAAGCTGTTTTAGATATGCATCAAAGAATCCACACAGACAAGAAATCGTATCAGTGCATGGAATGTGGAAAGGGCTTTTGTCAGAAGGGAAATCTACAGGCACATCAAAGGACTCACACAGGAGAGAAACCATATAAATGCATGGAATGTGGAAAGGCCTTCAGTCAAGGTGGAGATCTTCATATACATCAAAGGATTCACACAGGAGAGAAACCGTGTAAATGCACAGTGTGTGGAAAGACCTTCTCTTGCCGTCCAAATTTACAGAAACATCAAAGAATCCACACTGGGGAGAAACCATATCACTGCAAGGACTGTGGAAGGAGCTTCACTCAGAATGCACACTTACGTAATCATCAAAGAACCCATACTGGGGAAAAGCCATTCCAGTGCGTGGAATGTGGAAAGAGTTTCACTCAGAGTGGCGATCTGCGTTCACATCAAAGGACCCACACAGGAGAGAAGCCATACGAATGCACTGAATGTGGAAAGACGTTCAGTTTTAGACATAGTTTACATTCACATCGAAGAATGCACACAGGGGAGAAGCCATATAAATGTACTGAATGTGGAAAGACCTTTGCTCGGAACGAAACTTTACGTGCACATCAAAAAACCCATACAGGAGAGAAGCCACATAAGTGCGTAGAATGTGGAAATACTTTCTCTCATGGTCAGAATTTACGTTCTCATCAAAAAATTCACACAGGAGAGAAACCATATAAATGCATGGAATGTGGAAAGAGTTTCTCTC
>NW_026845477.1:308771285-308781944 GCF_025583915.1 Anolis sagrei ordinatus | reverse complement strand
GCCTGTGTCTCTTAGAAAATACACAAGATACTAGTCAGACGTGTGCATAGGTCATCGAAGCAAATTGAGTTTAAGGCTTCTGGAGGGGGATAACCGTTGACACCTCAGCAGAGTGCACCTTGCCAAGGAGACAGGTAACAACAACAACAATAATAACACATAATAGACCTCACAACTTCTGAGGATGCTTGCCATAGATGCAGCCAAAACGTCAGGAGAGAATGCCTCTAAAACATGGCCATATAGCCCGAAAAACCTGAAACAACCCAGTGATTCCAGCCATGAAAACCTTCGACAATACATATAAACAGTTTTGAGAATGGGTTGTTGTAGGTGTTTTCGGGCTACATGGCCATGTTCTAGAGGCATTTCTCCTGACGTTTCGCCTGCATCTATGGCAAGCATCCTCAGAGGACCTCAGTCAGGCGGCCCTAGGTAATTTTCAATGGTAAGCAAACAGTATTTTTCCCCCCCCCCCCCCCCACCAATCATTGATATATATTTTCTGTTCGTCGTGGGAGTTCTGTGTGCCATATTTGGTTCAATTCCATCATTGGTGGAGTTCAGAATGCTCTTTGATTGTAGGTGAACTATACATCCCAGTAACTACACTTGCCGCATTTGCTCCCTTGCCTGGCTCGCTTTGGGTCCGGAGGCATGCACCAAAAGTCACCTAGCAATCGGGCCGGACTGCTGTTGTGAGCTGAGGGGGTGCTCCTCAAGTGGCAGTCGAGGGGCATTTACAGAGGCGCCTCTGCGCCCCTGGCAAAAAAAGAAGTGTTCTGCGACCGCTTACTTCGCGTAATGGATGAGCCGCCCCTGGGTCTGTTGGAACTAGGAATAAGGGTTTATATATCTGTGGAATGACCAGGTTGAGACAAAGGACTCTTCTCTGCTAGAGCTAGGTGTGAATGTTTCAACTGACCACCTTGAAACATTCACACCTAGCTCTAGGAGAATATTCTGCATGCCAGTTCTCCTGAGACGATGGCATTTGCCTTAAAGGGCCCAGAAGAAGATGAACAGAAAGGCAGAAGGTCCCGTCTGAAGGTGTTGCTGAGGCTGGCTGAGGAGGAGGGCCCAAAGGATACTCTTGGAGATGGACTCTGGGGAAGAAGGAAGTCACCTGCATTCCTCCTCAGGGCCCTTCTTCCTAGGAGCAGTGAGGGAGACTTATTGATGATGGAACTGGAACAGCAGGAGGAGTCCCATGGGCTGGCTCAGTGGGAATGGGGATGGGGCCTCCTATCACCTGAAGTTGCAGCTTGTGCCCTCATTCTCTGAGCTGGTGCAAAGCTCCTCTTATCTTTGGCTAGGACCATGATGGCGAACCTATGACACGTGTGTCAGCACTGACACGCGTAGCCATTTTCGATGACACACAGCCGCATGCGGCCGCATACAGAGAAGATGGGGCCGCATCCCAAGAAGGACATTTCATCCTCGGCTCCTACACCAGCATTTTTCTATAATGCCGAGATATATGGCATTATAGAAAAAGCAGGTAACTTAAATAATTAGTTTTTGGTTTATTAAATACATTTATTTATTTATTTATTTATTTACTTTACTTGTATACCGCACTCTCTCAGCCCGTAGGCGACTCAGTGCGGTTTACAGCCAGGACAATATACAGGTGCACAACATTAGCATTTAAAACAGTAACTAAATCAACTACGTCAATATAACAATACAACAGAGCATCAATATAACATCAATACATCCATATAACTAATCCATCACGTCTCATCAGTAAAGTCATAATCCGATCTCCTCGTCCATTATTCCAAGTTCCAAGATCCATCAGTTGGTTGCACTGCTTAATTAAACGCCTGTTCAAAGAGCCAGGTCTTTACTTTTTCCTCCGAAACGCCAGCAGGGAGGGGGCCGATCTGATATCTGCAGGCAGGGCGTTCCACAGCCGAGGGGCCACCACTGAGAAGGCCCTGTCTCTCGTCCCCACCAAGCGCGCCTGTGACGCAGGCGGGAAAAAGCAGGTAACTTAAATAATCAGTTTTTGGTTTATTAAATACAGTTATATATTACAATAATATATTTTTGTTATTAAACTATAAATATCATGAAATTATGGGTTTTTCTCGAAGTGACACCCCACTCGAGTTATGCTCGGTTTTTTGGCGAGTATTGACACACCAAACTCAAAAGGTTGCCCATCATTGCTAGGGCTTCATTGGTAGCACAGAGGCGGCCCTAGGTAATTTTCAATGGTAAGCAAACAGTATTTTGCCCCCCCCCCCCCCCCACCCCCAAACCAATCATTGATATATATTTTCTGTTCGTCGTGGGAGTTCTGTGTGCCATATTTGGTTCAATTCCATCATTGGTGGAGTTCAGAAAGCTCTTTGATTGTAGGTGAACTATACATCCCAGTAACTACAACTCGCATATGTCAAAGTCTATTTTCCCCCAACCCAAGAGCACCTCAAGAGTGCCCCTGGGCAAAATCAACTATACTGCAAATGCTTACTTTGCATAATGGATTGAGCCGCCCCTGGGTAGCACATGGGAGAACAAGGAGGGCAAATCAGCCACCATGGAGGCAATTCCACAGGTCGGGAGGTACTGTCTTTTGTTCTCATCAGAGGGACCTTTTATGGTGTTAGTATACATAGAAATGCCATCTCCAAGGACTCAATGGAGCCATGGGTTCAAAAATTATTTATTTATTTATTTATTTACAGTATTTATATTCCGCCCTTCTCACCCTGCAGGGGACTCAGGGCAGATTACAATGTACACATACATGGCAAACATTCAATGCCATAGACCAGGGGTCTTCAAACTAAGGCCCGCGGGCCGGATCCGGCCCCCCGGGGCATTTATCCGGCCCCTGGATGCGCTGGGCTACCACGCAGGGCGGGCAGGAGGCACTTTTCAATGTGGACCTTACTCGTCCTGAACGGCCACAGGAGGGACACCTTCCTACCTGTTTGGCAGGTGGGCGCACAGGCAGCGTCACGTGAAAGGAGTTTGTTAATTAAAGGGGCCTTTTGCATGACCCGTTTGCGCGCCCACCCGCCAAGCGGAAAAAGGAAGGGACCGGCACTGTCTGAAGCCTGGCGCCCTGCCAAAGCACGCACACACATGCACACGCCAAATTTATTTATTTATTTTATTTATTTCATCTACTTATACCCCGCCCTTCTCACCCCGGGGGGGACTCAGGGCGGCTTACAGAGGAGGCACAATTAGATGCCTAAATCAATTGACAGCAATACAAAGTACAAAAAAGCAATTCAACAGTTAAATTAAAACATCAATACATAATAAAATATTAAAACAATCTCATGCTCGGGTTCAGAGTCCATATATCCATTCCATTCCATTTGTCCTTGTCTATCGTCAGATCCTTAATTTAGTTGCCAGTGTGTCCAAAGGCTTGGTCCCAAACCCAGGTCTTCAGTTTTTTCCTGAATGCCAGAAGGGAAGTCGCCGATCTAATCTCCCCGGGGAGTGAGTTCCACAGGTGGGGGGCCACCACTGAGAAGGCCCTGCTCCTCGTCCCCGCCAACCTCACTTGTGAGAGTGGCGGGGTCGAGAGCAGGGCCTCCCCAGAAGATCTTAAGCTTCGAGGTGGGATGTAGAGGGAGATCCGTTCAGACAAATACACTGGGCCGGAACCGTATAGGGTTTTGTAGGTCAAAACCAGCACTTTGAATTGTGCTCGGAATTGGATACGTTTCAAAAGATCACAAATGATTTTCGAGCTCTAGGAGCAAAGCTAAAAGAATGTAATGTACAGGTGGTCTTTTCATCCCTCCTCCCTGTTGTAAGACACGGACCCACAAGAGCCAGAAAAATAGTACAGGTCAATGACTGGCTTAGAAAATGGTGTCAGGAGGAACGCTTTGGCTTCCTCGACCATGGCCTGCTTTTCCAGGAGGATGGCCTACTGGCAAGGGATGGGGTGCATCTCACACAAGTAGGAAAACACCTTTTTGCTCACAGACTCGCAAACCTCATTAGACGCACTTTAAACTAGGTCCACTGGGGGAGGGGGACAACAGCCTTGCGAACACTACTTTACCCATAATGTCTGGGAATCGCCAGAAGGCTAAACGGAGGGCTGCACAAACACAACAAGGACCAAGTACCAAAAGCACAATAATCCCAATTAAACAGCTCAAGGGAAGATCCCAGGGGCTCACATGTCTTTACACTAATGCACAGAGCATGGGAAATAAACAAGACGAACTCCAACTTTTAGCACAACACCACAAATATGATATCATAGGGATCACTGAAACCTGGTGGGATGACTCCTATCGCTGGAATGTAGATATCGAGGGGTATAACCTCTTTCACAGAAACCGAACAAAGGGGAGAGGAGGCGGAGTAGCCTTATATGTCAAAAACTCTTATGCTGCAGAAGAGATTCAAGACAGCAATCTGGGAAACCAGCTTGAAATCATCTGGATAAGAATCAAGGGAACTGGGACTCAAAAAGATGTCTACTACAGACCCCCAAGCCAGGAGGAAGAACTTGATGAAGTCTTCTGCCAACAGTTGACCAAACAGGCACAGAGAAGAGATGTAGTAGTCATGGGCGATTTCAACTATCCCGATATTTGCTGGAAAACAAACTCGGCCAAGAGTACAAGGTCCAACAAATTCCTCGCTTGCCTTGCAGACAATTTCATGGTCCAGAAGGTAGAAGAGGCAACAAGGGGATTGGCTACTCTTGATCTCATCCTAACAAATGCGGAGGACCTGATCGATGCGGTTGAAGTAGTAGGATCCTTAGGGGCAAGTGACCATGTGCTCCTGCAATTTGAGGTACAAAGGAAGGCCGAAACTAAGACAAGTCAAACCCGCATTTTGGACTTTAGGAGAGCTGATTTCCAAAAAATGAAGGAAACGCTGAGCAGCATTCCGTGGACACAGATACTAAAAGACAAGGGAGTTACGGATGGATGGGAATTTCTCAAGAGTGAAATACTCAAGGCGCAATTGCAAACCGTGCCAACAAAGAGAAAAAATAGGACAAGTGCAAAGAAGCCAGAATGGATGTCCAAAGAACTTCTAACTGTGCTAAGACACAAAAGAGACATGCACAAGAAGTGGAAAAAGGGAGAAATCACCAAAGAAGAATTCAAACAAATAGCCAACACCTGTAGGGAAAAGGTCCGCAAGGCTAAAGCAAAAAACGAGCTCAGACTTGCCAGGGACATTAAAAACAATAAAAAGGGCTTCTATTCTTATGTCAGTAGAAAAAGGAAAAACAAGGAGGCGATAGGACCTCTTCGAGGAGAAGATGGGGCAATGCTGACAGGGGATAGGGAAAAGGCAGAACTACTTAATGCCTTCTTTGCCTCGGTCTTCTCACAAAAAGAGAGTCTTCAACCTCAGCAAGATGGAGTGGATGAGGGATTGGAGGACATCCAACCCCAAATTGGGAAAGAAGTCGTCCAGGAATACCTGGCCGCTCTAAATGAGTTCAAGTCCCCAGGGCCAGATCAACTACACCCCAGAGTATTGAAGGAACTAGCGGAAGTCATTTCGGAACCATTGGCAACCATCTTTGAGAGTTCTTGGAGAACGGGAGAAGTCCCAGCAGATTGGAGGAGGGCCAATGTGGTCCCAATCTTCAAGAAGGGAAAAAAGGATGACCCAAACAACTACCGTCCGGTCAGCCTCACGTCGATACCGGGCAAGATTCTGGAAAAGATTGTTAAGGAAGCGGTCTGCAAACACTTAGAAACAAATGCAGTCATCGCTAATAGTCAACATGGATTTATCAAAAACAAGTCATGCCAGACTAATCTGATCTCTTTCTTCGATAGAGCTACAAGCTGGGTAGATGCGGGGAATGCCGTGGATGTAGTGTACCTGGATTTCAGTAAGGCCTTCGACAAGGTCCCCCATGACCTTCTGGCAAGGAAACTAGTCCAATGTGGGCGAGGCAAAACTACGGTGAGGTGGATCTGGAATTGGTTAAGTGGACGAACACAGAGAGTGCTCACTAATGCTTCCTCTTCATCTTGGAAAGAAGTGACAAGTGGAGTGCCGCAGGGTTCCGTCCTGGGCCCGGTCCTGTTCAACATCTTTATTAATGACTTAGATGAAGGGCTAGAAGGCAGGATCATCAAGTTTGCAGACAACACCAAATTGGGAGGGATAGCCAATAGTCCAGAGGACAGGAGCAGAATTCAAAACGATCTTGACAGATTAGAGAGATGGGCAAAAACTAACAAAATGAAGTTCAACAGTGACAAATGCAAGATACTCCACTTAGGAAGAAAAAACAAAATGCAAAGATACAGAATGGGGGACATGATGCCTGGCTCGAGAGCAGTATGTGTGAAAAAGATCTTGGAGTCCTCGTGGACAACAAGTTAAACATGAGCCAACAATGTGATGTGGCGGCAAAAAAAGCCAATGGGATTTTGGCCTGCATCAATAGGAGCATAGTGTCTAGATCTAGGGAAGTAATGCTACCCCTCTATTCTGCCTTGGTTAGACCACACCTGGAATATTGTGTCCAATTCTGGGCACCATAATTGAAGAGAGATATTGACAAGCTGGAATGTGTCCAGAGGAGGATGACTAAATTGATCAAGGGTCTGGAGAACAAGCCCTATGAGGAGCAGTTTAAAGAGCTGGGCATGTTTAGCCTGAAGAAGAGAAGGCTGAGAGGAGACATGATAGCCATGTATAAATATGTGAGAGGAAGCCAAAGGGAGGAGGGAGCAAGCTTGTTTTCTGCTTCCTTGGAGACTAGGACGCGGAACAATGGCTTCAAACTACAAGAGAGGAGATTCCATCTGAACATTAGGAAGAACTTCCTGACTGTGAGAGCTGTTCAGCAGTGGAACTCTCTGCCCCGGAGTGTGGTGGAGGCTCCTTCATTGGAAGCTTTTAAACAGAGGCTGGATGGCCATCTGTCAGGGGTGATTTGAATGCAATATTCCTGCTTCTTGGCAGGGGGTTGGACTGGATGGCCCATGAGGTCTCTTCCAACTCTTTGATTCTTTGATTCTTTGATTCTATGATTCTGGCCCGACCTATCTGTCCGAACGCATCACCCCCTATGAACCAGTTAGGACATTAAGATTGTCCGGGGAGGCCCTGCTCTCGAATCCCGCCAGCCTCACAGGCACGGCTGGCGGGGACGAGAGACAGGGCCTTCTCAGTGGTGGCCCCTCGGCTGTGGAACGCCCTTCCCGCAGACATCAGATCGGCCCCCTCCTTGCTGGCGTTCAGGAGAAGAGTGAAGACCTGGCTCTTTGAACAGGCGTTTAATTAAGCAGTGCAATCAATTGATTGAGATTGGAACTTGGAACTTGGAATAATGGACGAGGAGATCGGATTATGACTTTATTGATGAGACGTGATGGATTAGTTATATGGATGTATTGTTGTTATATTGTTATACTGATGTTTTGCTATGTGATTTAGTTGCTTTAGTTACTGTTTTTAATGCTAATGTTGTGCACTTTGTATATTGACCTGGTTGTAAACCGCACTGAGTCGCCTACGGGCTGAGAGAGTGCGGTATACAAATAAAGTAAATAAATAAATACCCAAAAGGAAGGAATTTCTTCCCTCTCCTCTTTTGTTCTATTCCTTTCTTTTCTTTTTCTCTTTCTCCCCCTCCTTCTTTCCCCCTTCCTTCTCTCTTTCTCCCCTCCCCCAACACCAACTCTGGGGCCAGAATTGTTTTTATACTATGTCTTGAATTTTGTTGTTCCTATGTTGTACACCGCTGTGAGTCGCCCCTGGGCTGAGAACAGCGGTATATAAGCAAAGTAAATAAATAAATAAAATAATAAATTCAGGAAGAAGGGAGAGGAGAGAGGTGGGAGGAGGAGGAGGTAAAGCAGAAAACCTGGGATCAGATCCTGGGATATAGGTCCTTGTCTGGAAGGGCCCACAGTCTCCTTGTGGAGACAAAAAGTGGTGTATAAATAAGCATAATTATATTGTAGAACTGTTTCTGGTTTGAAAGTGTTATTTTCTGTTTAATTGTGCAGTTCCTTACTTTGAAAGTAGTAGTTCTCATCCAAAAACTTTGTGTGGCTGCCACAAACTATGTTGAATTGGTTGAGACTCGGTCAAGAGAGATATTGACAAGCTGGCATGTGTCCAGAGGAGGGCGACTAAAATGATCAAGGGTCTGGAGAACAAGCCCTATGAGGAGCGGCTTAGGGAACTGGGCATGTTATTTATTTATTATTTACTGCATTTATTGACCGCCGCTCTCAGCCCTAGGGCGACTCGCGGCGGTGCACAACATATAAAAACAGTTTACAAAAAGGGCAAAACAGGAAATCAATACAACAATAATACACTATAATCTAGTTACACTAAATAATCCGCTCCGTCACATCATAGAATCATAACCAATATCGTAATCCGTATTCCGTTCCAGTTGTCAATTACCAGTTGCCGTAGCGCTCAGTTGAATGCCTTCTCAAATAGCCAGGTCTTCAGGCTCTTACGGAAGGACAGAAGGGAAGGCGCCTGTCTGATGTCAGCAGGGAGGTCGTTCCACAGCCGGGGGGCCACCACCGAGAAGGCCCTTTCTCTCGTCCCCGCCAGACGTGCCTGTGAGGCAGGCGGGATCGAGAGAAGGGCCTCCCCAGACGATCTCAAGGTCCTCGTGGGCTCATAGGCCAAGATGCGGTCCGAAAGGTATTTTGGGCCGGAACCGTTTAGGGCTTTGTAGGATAACACCAGCACCTTAAATTGGGCCCGGTAGCAAATCGGCAGCCAGTGGAGCTGGAACAGCAAGGGCGTTGTGTGCTCCCTGCGTCCCGCTCCTGTTAGTAACATGGCTGCCGCGCGCTGGACTAGCTGAAGCTTCCGGGCCGTCTTCAAGGGCAGCCCCACGTAGAGAGCGTTGCAGTAGTCAAGGCGGGATGTGACCAGAGCGTGTAACAAGCCCCATGAGGAGCAGCTTAAGGAGCTGGGCATGTTTAGCCTGAAGAAGAGAAGGCTGAGAGGAGATATGATAGCCATGTATAAATATGTGAGAGGAAGCCACAGGGAGGAGGGAGGGAGCAAGCTTGTTTTCTGCTTCCTTGGAGACTAGGACGCGGAACAATGGCTTCAAACTACAAGAGAGGAGATTCCATCTGAACATGAGGAAGAACTTCCTGACTGTGAGAGCCGTTCAGCAGTCGAACTCTCTGCCCCGGAGTGTGGTGGAGGCTCCTTCTTTGGAAGCTTTTAAACAGAGGCTGGATGGCCATCTGTCAGGGGTGATTTGAATGCAATATTCCTGCTTCTTGGCAGAATGGAGTTGGACTGGATGGCCCATGAGGTCTCTTCCAACTCTTTGATTCTATGATTCTATGATTCATGGGCTCCCTGCTGTTATAGTTAGCCTGTTACCCATGCTACAACATGCTTGAAGTCAAAATTTCATTTATTTGTAATTAGAAATAAATGTTTCACAATATATAAAACAAATGTTTCACAATATTCCCGTGTAAACTATAGTCTGGCCCTCCAACAGTCTGAGGGACAGTGAACTGGCCCCCTGTTCAAAAAGTTTGAGGACCCCTGCCATAGACACACAACACATATAGACAGACAGTCAGAGGCTATTTAACATTCCAATTTTCTGGCCACCAGGGGAGCTGTCGCTTCACCGTCCATCTGCGACACCGATGAAGTACTTCCTCATTCCCCGCATGCGTGCTGGAGATTTTTTATGGCTTCGTAAATTAGTTAAATTAGCCTCTCCACATAAGTGGTACCTAAAATTCCTACTTGACAGATGCAACTGTCTTTCGGCTTGCAAAGGTCGACAACAAGCTACACAAATTGGCCGGAAGCTCACTCCGACCCGAGCTGGCTTCAAACTCATGACCTTTCTTAATGCAGCTGACACCCAGCCAGCTGCACCAAAGTCCCAGACGGGATACGAATACTCTAAATAAATAAATATGTTCTTGAACTTACCATGTAAATAGAATACTATGAACACCTTCTGTCACATGTTACCAGAGAATTACCCTGGAGGAGGTAGAAAATTCCTAGAGAGGACATATCTTGTCAAATGCGAGGAAATCAAACTCTCAGTAACCATTCTGCAGGCGTGTGATCGTATGCTGTATATAGCTGTATTCTTGCCTGGGATCTTCATTCAAGAAAGAAAAAATATGATCGAATAAACAAGCAAATTTGTGAGATACAGAACATTAAGGACCACACAACTGCATTCTATCTACAACTAGAAGAATCACAACTCATTGTGTATTAAGAACAACAGTGACAATATGGTTTTACTGGGGTGAAATCTAGCTTATAGTTTTAAACTCTGTGTGTGTCCGGTGTAGGACGAAATGCTATGTAAGAGTTAAAGGCATAGAGTGATTTAATGCCTAGAGTGTGAACTGTGAACATTTCCTGTATGCGTCACACATTTCAATGACATGGATTTGAGATTGCTGGGGGTTCTCTTCCAGCCATGTCGGGGAACAAGCAAGAGGCGTGTGTGATTTTTCCTGTACATAGTTATGTTTTGTTATTTTCTGTAGTTTTAAGAAAGTAACTAAATAAAGTACCACTTCAAGGATTTGAAGTTGACAAAGGACTGTGC
Organism: Anolis sagrei ordinatus; assembly: GCF_025583915.1. Taxonomy (NCBI): domain Eukaryota; kingdom Metazoa; phylum Chordata; class Lepidosauria; order Squamata; family Anolidae; genus Anolis; species Anolis sagrei. The sequence continues at coordinate 308,771,374 of NW_026845477.1, read as the reverse complement.
ACTCTGTTTTCATTGTGTGCCTGTTGAACATCTACACAAATGACCAGCCACTGTCAGAACAGACAGAGAGTTTCATCTATGCTGATGAT
>NW_026845477.1:308740563-308771185 GCF_025583915.1 Anolis sagrei ordinatus | reverse complement strand
ATTAGAACTAAGATTGCTGCACACCGCACACTGCACCTGCCCTATAAGCCTTATATACCACCTGTCACATCATCACTTTTAATCCTGCACCCATTACTCTGGCCCGGCCCAGTTTTATTGTGTTTTAGTGTATTGTTTATTGCTTGTTGTTTATATTGCTTTAATTGTTTTAATTTGCCTTAGTTGTTGTATTGTTATATTGTGTGTTGAGGCCTTGGCCTTTGTAAGCCGCATCGAGTCCTTCGGGAGATGCTAGCGGGGTACAAATAAAGTTTAATAATAATAATAATAATAATAATAATAATAATAATAATGAGACATGCCGCATTATCACAGGGTGTCTGCGCCCTACACCACTGGAGAAATTACACTGCTTAGCCGATATTGCACCACCTGACATCCGTCGGGAAGTAGCAACCAATAGTGAAAGGATCAAGGCAGAGACACCTCCAGCTCATCCCTTGTTTGGGCATCAGTCAGCACGTCAACGACTTAAATCTAGAAATAGTTTTCTAAGATCTAGAGAGACACTCGCCGGAACACCTCAGCAAGTGAGAGTCCAAAAGTGGCAGGCTCAAACCCAGAACCTCAATCAATGGCTGATACCAAATGAGAGACTCCCCCCTGGGCACACAGAAGACTGGGCGACTTGGAAGGCGCTGAACAGACTGCGCTCTGGCACCACGAGATGCAGAGCCAACCTCAAGAAATGGGGCCACAAAGTGGAATCCTCGACATGCGAGTGTTGAGAAGAGCAAACCACTGACCACCTGCTGCAATACAACCTGAGCCCTGCCACATGCACAAGGGAGGACCTCCTTGCAGCAACACCAGAAGCACTCCAAGTGGCCAGATACTGGTCAAAGGGCATTTAATCAACTACCAAACTCACAAATTTTGTATTTTGTCTGTTTGTTTGCTTTGTTCTGTTAGAAATGTAATATAATTTGTCTGGTTGTCCTGACACGACAAATAAAATTGTGTGCCTCATTGCAGTTGTACTGAGGCTGAATTTTACTGACAATCAGGAACACAAAAATGAAGCACTCACTATTGGATATAGTATTCATTTCTTATTAGACGACTCCCTTTAAAGGCCATTATATAATAACAATTCTTGTGCTGGTACGGCTGTACCAGGAGCTCCAACTTCTTTTCCTTTCTATTGAGTGTTTGCATGTATTCCAAAGTTCCATGCATTTTGCAATAAGGTGGCTTCCCTTGGTTTGCAATCATAGGGCCAATGGCCCATCAATTATCATTATGTTCTTTAGTTCTGCCCCTTTTTCTGGGTTAAGGAAGGAAAAATGGGACCTGTAGTTCAGTTCACACAGAGAAGCCTTTCGCACAGAACGTGAATCAGTTCCACCTGTAGAAAGCTTCATCTTTTGCAGCTTTGCTGGGGGGATCCAGTCCCACAGTTCTACAGAGAACTACAGCATAGCCTTTGTTGGGATATTTAGTTCCACAACTCGACAGCCAGCTCTTTGCTGCAGAAATACAGCTCCACGGTTTTACAGCCAGCCTTCGCTGGGAAACAAAGGACTTCTTTCCTCTTGGAAATCTACACAGAGACTTTGGCCTGGTAAGGACCTCTCGTGGCAGCCATAATGCAAATTGGAACCGGGTGTAGGGGCCCCACACCAGCAGTCTTCCTTGTCCGAGTTTCCAATAGAACTCACAACCTCTGGGGATGCTTGCCATAGATGTGGGTGAAACATCAGGAGATAATGCTTCTGGAACATGGCTCGACAGCCTGGAAAAATCACAACAACCCAGTTATTGGTTGTTGTAGGTTTTTTTGGGCTATATGGCCATGTTCTAGAGGCATTGTCTCCTGACGTTTCGCCTGCATCTATGGCAAGCATCCTCCAAGGTAGTGAGGTCTACCACAGAACCTCTGAGGATGCTTGCCATAGATGTGGGTGAAACGTCAGGAGATAATGCTTCTGGAACATGGCCCGACAGCCCAGAAAACACAACAGCAACCCAGTGGTTCCGGCCATGAAATCTTTCAACAACACCATCATCATAATTGTTGAACAAGTGGGCTTAATAACAAAAGACCCTCCCCATAAACAGTATTCCCACCCAACTGTTTATTTATTTATTTATTTACAGCTTTTATATTCCGCCCTTCTCACCCCGCAGGGGACTCAGGGCGGATTACAGTGTACACATATATGGCAAACATTCAATGCCAATTTTTGACATACAAACATATACAGACATACACAGAGGCTATTTAACTTTTTCTGGCCACCAGGGGAGCTGTTGCTTTCATCGTCCATCTGCGACACTGATGAAGCACTTCCGCATTCCCCGCATGCTTCCCCGCTGGAATGCTCTGCTGGAGTCTTCTTTATGGCCTCATAAATTAGTTAATTTAGCTTCCCCGCACTTTAAGGTGGTACCTAATTTTCCTACTTGACAGATGCAACTGTCTTTCGGGTTGCAAAGGTCGACAACAGGCTACACACAATTGGTTGGAAACCCACTCCAACCCGGGGTTCTCCAGATCATCTAGTGCTGTTCTATGGCATGCTTCTGTAGGTTTTGTCATGATTTTAGGTATTCATAGGGGTAATCATTCATAGAATAAAGAGGCCTCTCTGTAGTAAAATAATATAGTAGCACTGTATACAATAACAAGGTTTCCAAAACACAAATCAACAAATCTATAGTAGCTTTACCTGCAGCCACCTTCATACTGGAGCTCCCTCACAAGGCTTCTGCTATACAGAAGTTTACCTCAGACAGACTGAAAAGTTCCCTCACTGAGGCAAACTAACACGAACAGGCTTCAGCCTACTCACTCTCCTCAGGATGACACTAGCTTTGGCCTACTCATTCTCCCCGGGACATCACTAGCTTTGGCCCGCTGACTCTAACAGGCTCTGGCCTACTCACTCTCCTCAGGACTTTAAACACCACACGTTGAATAGGAAAAAACAATCCTTTTATTGAAGCATTTGATCCTATGTAACCACTACGCTTATACCACAAGAATACTACAAATAAACACAGTTACTGTATTTTCTCTGCCCAGTTAGCATAAACAAAGCCTCTCTCTCTCAATCTCTCAGTTAGAGATCCCTCTGTGCTTACGTTTCAAATGGTGGCAAGTGGTGGGATGATGAAATAAAAGGCCCCCCTGTCTGAAGATTGTTTGTTTTGCCCTGCTTTTCGTTTCACATGCGTATGAACGTAGGTAATTCTCAAGGCTGCATACTCTCACCCAACCTTTTTAACTTGTATGCAGAACACATCATGCGAGGATGTGCGGGCTTGATGAATGCAAAGATGGGGTGAAAATTGCTGGAAGAAACATTAACAACCTCAGATATGCAGATGACACCACTCTGATGGCCGAAAGCGAGGAGGAGCTGAGGAGCCTTCTAATCAAGGTGAAAGAAGAAAGCGCAAAAGCCGGGTTGAAGCTAAACATCAAAAAAACCAAGATTATGGCAACAAGAATGATTGACAACTGGAAAATAGAGGGAGAAAATGTGGAGGCCGTGACAGACTTTGTATTTCTAGGTGCAAAGATGACTGCAGATGCAGACTGTGGCCAGGAAATCAGAAGACGCTTCCTTCTTGGGAGGAGAGCAATGTCCAATCTCGATAAAATAGTAAAGAGTAGAGACATCAGACTGGCAACAAAGATCCATTGCCTAGTCAAAGCCATGGTCTTCCCTGTAGTCACCTACGGATGTGAGAGCTGGACCTTAGGGAAGGCTGAGCGAAGAAAGAGAGATGCTTTTGAACTGTGGTGTTGGAGGAAAGTTCTGAGAGTGCCTTGGACTGCGAGAAGATCCAACCAGTCCATCCTCCAGGAAATAAAGCCCGACTGCTCATTGGAGGGAAGGAGACTAGAGACAAAGTTGAAGTCCTTTGGCCACATCATGAGGAGACAGGAAAGCCTAGAGAAGGGAATGATGCTGGGGAAAGTGGAAGGCAAAAGGAAGAGGGGACGACCAAGGGCAAGATGGATGGATGGCATCCTTGAAGTGACTGGACTGACCTTGAAGGAGCTGGGGGTGGTGACGGCTGACAGGGAGCTCTGGTGTGGGCTGGTCCGTGAGGTCACGAAGATTCGGGGACGACTGAACAAATGAACACACATTCTGGCTCACATTTCGTTTATATAAATGGTTATTTTCCCGCATGGGATTTTTTATGCACTAATAGATGTGCACTCTGTCTGAAATGCTTTCCACATTCCAAACACTGATATGGCTTTTCTCCAGTGTGGGTCCTTTGATGTAAACGTAAATTCGAACCATGAGAGAACGTCTTCCCACATTCTATGCACTTATATGGCTTCTCTCCTGTATGGGTTTTTCGATGTGAACGTAAACTGTTACTCCAAGCAAAGGTCTTTCCACATTCAGTGCATTTATAGGACTTCTCCCCTGTGTGCGTTTTTCGATGTGAATTTAGACTATGTCTAAGACTGAATGTCTTTCCACATTCAGTGCATTCGTATGGCTTCTCTCCTGTGTGGGTCCTTTGATGTGAACGCAGATCGCCACTCTGAGTGAAACTCTTTCCACATTCCACGCACTGGAATGGCTTTTCCCCAGTATGGGTTCTTTGATGTTTATGTAATTGTGCATTCTGAGTGAAGCTTCTGCCACAGTCCTTGCAGTGATATGGTTTCTCCCCAGTGTGGATTCTTTGATGATTACGTAAGTGTGCTATCTGAGTGAAGCTTCTTCCACACTCCTTGCAGTGATATGGTTTCTCCCCAGTGTGGATTTTTTGATGTCTCCATAAATACAGGTGGCAAGAGAAGCTCTTTCCACACTCTGTGCATTTATATGGTTTCTCTCCTGTGTGAATTCTTTGATGTATATGAAGATCTCCACTTTGACAGAAGGCCTTTCCACATTCCATGCATTTGTATGGCTTCTCCCCTGTGTGAGTTCTCTGATGCAAAGTAAGACTTCCATTATTAACGTAGCTCCGTCCACATTCCATACACTGATACGCTTTCTCGCCCGTGTGTGTTCTTTGATGCGACTTTAAACCACCTTTAAGAGAGAAACTCTTCCCACATTCCATGCATTTATATGGCTTCTCCCCACTGTGGGTTTTTTGATGGGTACGTAGATGGGAACTCTGGTTGAACATCTTTCCACATTCCATGCATTTATGTGGCTTCTCCCCACTGTGGGTTTTTTGATGGATACGTAGATGGGAATTCTGGCTGAACATCTTCCCACATTCCATGCATTTATGTGGCTTCTCTCCGGTATGGGTTTTTTGATGGGTACGTAGATGGGAACTATGACCGAACCTCTTTCCACATTCCACACACTGAAACGGCTTCTCCCCAGTATGTGTAATTTGATGTGAATCTAAATGAGGTCTTTGAGAGAAGGTCTTCCCACATTCTGTGCATTTATAGGGTTTCTCTCCCGTGTGGATTCTGTAATGTATATTCAAGGAAAATTTACTCTGGAATATTTTTCCACATAAAGAACAATTCACCTTTTTTTTCCTTTGCAATTCCCTTCGCTTGTCGAGAGTTTTAAATTGTTCTCCTCCTGAGGAGCAGAGGAGTTCTTCTTTCCTTTCTTTGATTGACTTCCCTTTTGTTTTTTCCGTCCCTTTTGATTCACCATTTCCTCTTTCTCCACCACAGTCTCAGCTGTTTCCCTTGACACCGTAGAGGACTCCACCAAAGGGTCTTCCTTCTCGTTACCTATTTGAGAAAGAAGTTCATTCTATTAGGAGCTGAACAAAGAAACCTAGGATCTTCTTGGGAATTAAGACTAATCTTTATTTATTTACCTATTTACTGCATTTGTAGCCCGCCTTTCTCAACATTACGAAGACTCAAGGCGGCTTCCAGAAATGGCAGAATTTGATGCCAAACATTCATAAAAACACAGTTTAAAACATTCAACCTAATGGCTGTTGTAGGTTTTTCCGGGCTATATGGCCATGTTCTGGAGGCAATTTTTCTCCTGACGTTTCGCCTGCATCTATGGCTAGCATCCTCAGAGGTAGTGAGGTCTGTTGGAAGTAGGAAAAATGGGTTTCTATATCTGTGGAATGACCAGGGTGGGACAAAGGACTCTTGTCTGCTGGGGCTAGCTGTGAATGTTTCAGCTGATCACCTTGATTAGCATTCAATGGCTTGGAAGTGCCTGGGGGGAATCTTTTGTTGAGAGTGATTTTATGTGCCTGTTTGTTTCCCCTCTGTTGTTTTGCTGTTGTAATTTTTGAGTTTTTTAATACTGGTAGCCAGATTTTGTTCATTTTCATGGTCTTCCTTTCTGTTGAAATTGTCCACATGCTTGTGGATTTCAATGGCTTCTCTGTGTAGTCTGACATGGTGGTTGTGAGAGTGGTCCAGCACTTCTGTGTTCTCAAATAATATGCTGTGTCCAGGTTGGTTCATCAGGTGCTCTGCTATGCTTGACTTCTCTGGTTGAAGTGAGAACACAGAAATGTTGGACCACTCTCACAACCACCATGTCAGACTACACAGAGAAGCCACTGAAATCCACAAGCATGTGGACAATCTCAACAGAAAGGAAGAAACCATGAAAATGAACAAAATCTGGCTACCAGTATTAAAAAACTCTAAAATTACAACAGCAAAACAACAGAGGGGAAACAAACAGGCACATGAAATCACTCTCAACAAAAGATTCCCCCAGGCGCTTCCAAGCCATTGAATGCAAATCAAGGTGATCAGCTGAAACATTCACAGCTAGCCCCAGCAAACAAAAGTCCTTTGTCTCACCCTGGTCATTCCACAGATATATAAACCCATTTTTCCTAGTTCCAACAGACCTCACTACCTCTGAGGATGCTTGCCATAGATGCAGGCGAAACGTCAGGAGAAAATGCCTCTAGAACATGGCCATATAGCCCGGAAAAACCTACAACAACCCAGTGATTCCGGCCATGAAGGCTTCGACAATACATTCAACCTAATATTATAAAAAAAAACCCATATAAAACCATTAAAAACATATAATTACCAGTGTTGTCCTATTAAAATCATTATCCAGCAGCATCCTCTAGCAATTCTGTGTTCATTCTTCCTATTTCATAATTATTTATTCCGCTGCATTCCCAAATGCTTGTTCAAAAAGCCAAGTTTTTACTCTTTTTCTGAAGGTCAGGATGGAGGAGGCCAGTCTAATATCCCTAGGGAGGGAGTTCCACAGTCGAGGGGCCCCAACTGAGAAGGCCCTGTCCCTTGTCGTCTCCCACCAGATGCGCTTGCGAGGAAGGCAAGATCGAGAGCAGGATCTCCCCAGACAATCTTAACTTTCTAGATGGTTAATAAGGAGAGATACGTTCGGACAGGTAAGCTGTGCTGGAACCATTTAAGACAGTCTTCCTAATGTCACGACCCCTTAGTACAGTTCCTCATGATGTGCTGACCCCCAACCATAACATTATTTCCTTTGCTAGTTTGCTACTGTTGTGAATCCTAATGTAAATATCTGATATGCAAGATGTATTTCCATTCAATGGGCCCAAATTTGGCAAAAATACCCGATATGACCAAATTTGAATACTGGTGGGGTTGGGGGATTGATTTTGTCATTTGGGAGTTGTAGTTGCTGGGATTTATAGTTCAACTACAATCAAAGAGCATTCTGAACTCCACCAACAATGGAATTGAACCAAATTTGGCACACAGAACTCCCACGACCAACAGAAAATGATGGAAGGGTTTGGTGGGCATTGACCTTGAGTTTTGGAGTTGTAGTTCACCTATATCCAGAGAGCACTGTGGATTCAAACAATGAGTCAACCAAAGAGTCAATACTCAATATGCCCAAAAGTGAACACTGGTGGAGTTTGGGGAAAACAGATCTTGATATTTGGGCGTTGGAGTTGCTGGGATTTATAGTTCACCTACAATCAAAGAGCATTCTGAACTCCACCAATGATGGAATGGCACCAAACTTGGCACACAGAACTCCCGTGACTAACAGAAAATACTGGAAAGATTTGATGGGCACTGACCTTGAGTTTTGGAGTTGTAGTTCACCTACATCCAGAGAGCACTGTGGACTCAAACAATGATGGATCTGGACCAAACTTGGCACAAATCCTCAATGTCCAAATGTGAACACTGGTGGATTTTAGGGAAAATAGAGTTGTAGTTGCTGGGATTTATAATTCACCTACAATTGAAGAGCATTCTGAACCCCACCAACAATAGAATTGGGCCAAACTTCCAACACAGAATCCCCATGACCAACAGAAAATACTGTGTTTTCTGACGGTCTTTGGCGACCCCTCTGACACCCTCTTGCGACCCCTCCAGGGGTCCCGACCCCCAGGTTGAGAAACACTGATTTAGGACCTACAATCAGAGCATTCTGAACACCACCAATGATAGAATTGGGCCAAACTTAGCACACAGAACTCCAATGGCCAAGAGAAAATACTGGGAGGATCTGGTGGACGTTGACCTTGAATTTTTGGAGTTGTAGTTCACCTACATCCAGAGAGCACTGTGGACTCAAACAATGATGGATCTGGACCAAACTTGGCACAAGTACTCAATATGCCCAATTGTGAACACTGTCTGGAGTTTGGGGAAAATAGACCTTGACATTTGGGAGTTGTAGTTACTGGGATTTATAGTTCACCTACAATGAAATAACATTCTGAACCACACCAATGATAGAATTGGACCAAACTTCCCACATGGAACCCATGACCAACAGAAAATACTCTGATGGTCTTTGGCAACCCCTCTGACACCCCCTCGTGACCCCCACAGGGTTGAGAAACACTGGTTTAAGGCTAGTCTTCGCTTTCCTGCCAGGTAAGAACCTATATTCAAATCTGATCAATTTCCATGGTTAGCTGCACCAGCCATACATTTCTGTCCCTTTGAGAACTGTCCATGGAAGATGAAAAATGCACCTTACCCAGAAAAACCACGTTCCCATGATCCTCCATCCTGTCCTTCTTGTAGAGAGCCCTGTGGCTGTGATCGAGGGTATCCCACTCCTCCTGAGCAAAATACTCCTCAAATGGGACTGAGAGCTGAAAGGAAGAAGTATTCCTCTATAAGTAGAAATAATTGGACCAACTCTCTGTATGCCTTTTAATCTATATAAATAAAAATGTAAGGTTAGTTCGTGCTCCCATCAGAACTCAAAAACCACTGGGGAATTGACACCAAATTTGGACACAAGACACCTAACAGTCCCATTTATGTCCTCCACTCAAAAAAAAAATTGATTTTGTAATTTGGGAATTGTCGTTGCTGGGATTTATAGTTTACCTACAATCAAAGAGCATCTGAACTCCACCAATGATGGAATAGGGCCAAACTTAGCACACAGGGCTCCCATGACCAACAGAAAAAACTGGAAAGGTTTGGTGGACATTTGGTGGACGTTGACCTTGAGTTTGGGAATTATAGTTCACCCACATCCAGAGAGCACTGTGGACTCAAACAATGATGGATCTGGACCAAACTTGGCACGAATATTCCATATTCCCAAATGTGAACACTGGTGGAGTTTGGGGAAAATAGACTGTACATTTGGGAGTTGTAGTTGCTGGGATTTATAGTTTACTACAATCAAAGAGCATTCTGAACTCCACCAATGATGGAATTGGGCCAAACTTAGCACACAGGGCTCCCATGACCAACAGAAAAAACTGGAAAGGTTTGGTGGACATTTGGTGGACATTGACCTTGAGTTTGGGAATTATAATTCACCCACATCCAGAGAGCAATGTGGACTCAAACAATGATGGATCTGGACCAAACTTGGCACGAATACTCAATATGCCCAAATGTAAACACTGGGGGGGTTGGGGGAAAATAGAGTTGACATCAGGGAGTTGTAGTTGCTGGGATTTATAGTCCATGTATAAATATGTGAGAGGAAGCCACAGGGAAGAGGGAGCAAGCTTGTTTACTGCTTCCATGGAGACTAGGACAAGGAACAATGGCTTCAAACTACAAGAAAGGAGATTCCATCTGAACATGAGGAAGAACTTCCTGACTGTGAGAGCCGTTCAGCAGTGGAACTCTCTGCCCCGGAGTGTGGTGGAGGCTCCTTCTTTGGAAGCTTTTAAACAGAGGCTGGATGTGTCAGGGGTGATTTGAATGCAATATTCCTGCTTCTTGGCAGAATGGGTTGGACTGGATGGCCCATGAGGTCTCTTCCAACTCTTTGATTCTATGATTCTAAAAGAATTCTGAACTCCACCAATGATGGAATTGAACCAAACATGGCATACAGGACTTCCATGACCAAGAGAAAACACTGGAAGGGTTTGGTGGGCATTGACCTTGAGTTTGGGAGTTGTAGTTCACCTACATCCAGAGAGCACTGTGGACTCAAACAATGATGGATCTGGACCAAACTTGGCACGGATATTCCATATGCCCAAATATGAACACAGAAGGAGTTTAGGGGGAAATAGACCTTGACATTTGGGAGTTGTAGTTACTGGGATTTATAGTTCACATACAATCAAAGAGCACTCAGAACTCCACTAGCGATGGAATTGAACCAAACTTGGCACACAGAACTCCCATGACCAACACAAAACACTGGAAGGGTTTGGTGGGCATTGACCTTGAGTTTTGGAGTTGTAGTTCACCTACATCCAGAGAGCACTGTGGACTCAAACAATGATGGATCTGGACCAAACTTGGCACAAATACTCAATATGCCCAAATGTGAACACTGGGGAGTTTGGGGAAAATAGACCTTGACATTTGGGAGTTGTAGTTACTGGGATTTATAGTTCACCTACAATCAAAGAGCATTCTGAACCCCACCAATGATAGAATTAGGCTAAACTTCCCATATAAAGCGCGCCCCCTGCAGGCAAAGTTTGGAAAGGCAAAGTTTGGACTCTTTATATTACTCGTCCGCCCCGCTATCGTAACAGCCAATCAGCGACCATATGCAAATCTCTCCCAACGTTCCACCAATCACCTCTCTAAACTGTTCACTCGCTCGGCCTCGCCCTCCAGTTCCTCTTTGACCTCAAGTTCACCTACGAACACCCCCGTTCATGTCTGCTTTTTTGGCGTGCCTCGCTTGCCGTAGTTCTCCCTCACCGCCTTCCTTCTCTCCAATCAGAAGTGTGTTGACGTCATTTCCGGAGGAGGGGAAAGAGGAAAGGGGAGGGGCATTGGGGGAGATCACAGATATTTTTTTAAAGGGACAGACTCCTAATTTGTTCCTTGGGTGGGAGGAATGAATGACTTCTCCATCCAGCCCTTTTCAGTTGCCTTGGCCCAATAATGCTATGGGATGGTGGGAGTTGTAGTTTTGGCAAGGACAAACATCAGAAGTAACTCATTTTTGGGGGTTTTTAATCACTGCTCCCAATTAGGAATACTGTACATCAGGTGTGGTGGAAGTGGGGGACACATTGGTGTTTGGGTGTGGGTGAACTACAACTCCCATCGCAGGGACAGCTTAGCTTTCGCATTCTGAACTCCCATTGCCTCCCCAAAACGATACCAGTAGGTAAAGTTGGTCATGGTGGGTCTGTGTGCCAAGTTTGGTCCAGATCTATTGTCGGTGGGGTTCGAATTGTTCCCCCAATATGGGTGAACTATAACTCCCAGTGTCCTCTGTCATGGCCCCAAACACACCCGCACTAGATTAGATGATGCCCAACTAGGGGTTTGGTAAGGATAAATATTAGAAGAAGTCATTGTTTGTTTTTGGATTTTATGAATGCACCCATTAGAAAATGCATAAGGATGTGGGTGAACTACAACTCCCACTATCATCATCTGTCATTGCCTCAAAACTGAACCAGTAGTTAAAGTTAGTCATGGTGGGTCTGTGTGCCAAGTGTGGACCAGATCTATTGTCGGTGGGGTTCGCATTGTTCCCCCAATATGGGTGAACTATAACTCCCAGCGTCCTCTGTCATGGCCCCCAAACGCACCCACACTAGATTAGATGATGTCCAGCTAGGGATTTGGTAAGGATAAATATTAAAAGAAGTCATTGTTTGTTTTTTGATTTTATGAATGGTCCCGTTAGAAAATGCATAAGGATGTGGGTGAACTACAACTCCCACTATCATCGTGTCATTGCCCCAAAACTGAACCAGTAGTTAAAGTTAGTCATGGTGGGTCTGTGTGCCAAGTGTGGTTTGGTAAGGATAAACATAAGAAGAAGCCGTTATGTGTTTTTGGATTTTTATGAATGAGCCCATTAGATACTGCACAAAGATGTGGGTGAACTACAGCTCCCACCATTATCGTTTCTCATTGCCCCCAAACCAAATCAGTAGCTAAATTTAGTCATGATGGGTTTGTGTGCCAAGTGTGGTCCAGATCTATTGTCGATGGGGTTTGAATTGTTCTCCCAATATGGGGGAACTATAACTCCCATTGTCCCCTGTCATCACTCCCAAACACACACGCACTAGCTTAGGTACCTAGTGATTCCAAGCTAGAGATTTGGTATGGATAAACATTAGAAGAAGTCATTATTTCTTTTTGGATTTTTATGAATGGTTCCATTAGAAAATACTTAAGGATATATGAGTGTACTACAACTCCCACCATCATCTATTATTGCCCCCAAAGAAAACAAGTAGTTAAACTTAGTCATGTGTTCTATGTGCCAAGTGTGGACCAGATCTGTTGTTGGTGGGGTTCACATTGTTCTCCAAATATGGGTGAACTATAACTCCCAGCGTCCTCTGTCATCGTCCCCAAACACACACACATGCTAGCTTAGATGATGCCCAGCTAGGGATTTGGTAAGGATAAACATTCAAAAAAGTAATTGTTTGTTTGTTTATTTTATGAATGCTCCCATTAGAAAATGCATAAGGATGTGGGTGAACTACAATTCCCACCATCATTTTCTGTCATTGCCCCCAAACCGAACCAGTAGTTAAAGTTAGTCATGCTGGGTCTGGGTGCCAAGTGTGGACCAGATCTATTGTCAGTGGAGTTCGCATTGTTCTTCCAATATGGGTGAACTATAACTCCCAGCGTACTCTGTCATCGCCCCCAAACACACACACACACACACACACACAAGCTTAGATGATGCCCAGCTAGGGATTCGGTGAGGATAAACATTAGAAGAAGTCATTGTTTGTTTGTTTATTTTATGAATGCTCCCATTAGAAAATGCATAAAGATGTGGGTGAACTACAACTCCCACTATCATCACCTGTAATTGCCCCCAAACCGAACCAGTAAGTAAAGTTAGTCATGCTGGGTCTGTGTGCCAAGTGTGGTCCAGATCTATTGTTGGCAGGGTTCACATTGTTCTCCATATATGGGTGGACTATAACTCTCGTCGTCCCCTGTCATCACCCCCAAACACACACACATTAGCTTGTGTATCCAGTGATGCTAGGCTAGGAATTTGGTATGGATAAACATTAGAAGAAGTCATTATATGTTTTTGGATTTTTATGAATGGTCCCATTACAAAATACCTTAGGATATGTGAGTGTACTACAACTCCCACCATCATCTATCATTGCCCCCAATGCAAACCAGTAGTTAAACTTACTCATGAGGGGTCTGTGTGCCAAGTGTGGTCCAGATCTATTGTCGGTCGGGTTCACATTGTTCTCCAAATATGGGTGGACTATAACTCCCATCGTCCCCTGTTGTCACCCTCAAACTTTTCCGGTAATACACACAAAGATATTGACAAGCTGGAACATGTCCAGAATAGGGCGACTAAAATGATCAAAGGTGTGTCTACTGCAATGCAGTCTACGTGGGGCTGCCTTTGAAGACTGTTAGGAAGCTTCAAACAACCCAACGAGAGGCAGCCAAGTTAAGAATTGGGGTGGCAAACAGGAAGCATACAACTCCCATTGTGCTGTCACGCGCTGGGCCTGTGAAAGAGTCTGTAGACAGGATGTGTTTTCTGTATGCCCAACGGGACACCAGGGGTGCCTCAGATTAGAGGCCCTTTGGATTCCCCTAAACAAAGTCTTTAGAAACTTGGAAAGTTTAACAGAGTTCTTTATTATTGCTTAGGTCTTCAATAAATCAAACAAATACTTCAAGGCTTTGAATCAACTGGTGGCTTTCTTAATCTTGTCCAAAAGGGACTGGCAACTATCTTCATTTATTTATTTATTTAACTTGTATACCGCTATTCCCAATTTGGCTCGGAGCGGTTTACAGAAATAGATTAAAAACAATACAATTAGCTTTATTATTATTATTATTATTATTATTATTATTATTATTATTATTATTTCAGTTACTTTTACCCCGCCCTTCTCACCCCCGAGGGGGGACTCAGGGCGGCTTACAAAGGAAGGCACAATTCGATGCCTATATCAAATATACATACATACATAACAGCACTTAAACAATTAACAAATTAAAATCATCAGTACATAACAATACACTAACACAATAGTAAACTAATCCTATGCTCAGCGCTCAGAGTTCCGTAAATCCATTCCGTTTTGTCAATTCTCTCTCATCATCAAGGTCTTTCTTTAGCTGCCAGAATGTCCAAATGCCCGGTCCCACATCCAGGTCTTCAATTTTTTTTCTAAAAGAAAAAAGGGAATTCGCCGATCTAATCTCCCCGGGGAGTGAGTTCCACAGGTGGGGGGCCACCACCGAGAAGGCCCTGCTCCTTGTCCCCACCAACCTCACTTGTGATAGAGGCGGGGTCGAGAGTAGGGCCTCCCCAGAAGATCTTAGACTCCGAGGTGGGACGTAGAGGGGGATCCGTTCGGACAAATACACTGGGCTGGAACCGTATAGGGTTTTGTAGGTAAAAAAAAATAACCATAACAATAACAATAGGCAGCAAGGACAGACATAGTCCGGGTGGTTCACCCATCAAAAGCTTGCTGGAAAAGAAAAGTTTTACAGGCTTTCCAAAAAGCAAGTAGGTCTCGGATGGTTCGAGTTTCAACCAGCAAGGCATTCCATAAATAAGGGGCTACAATCGAGAAGGCTCTATGCCTAGTAGATGACAAATGATAGGTTTCGTGAACTGTTTCTTCACTATCAGGGAAATCCTTGTCCTCTATCTGGGCAATCTGGCTTAGGCTCTGCTGGCGTGGGCCCCTACACCCGGTCCATTTGCGTTATGGCTGCCGCGAGTGGCCCTTACCAAATAGAGTCCTTTTGTAGATTTCCAAGAGGAAATAAGATCTTCCAACTCCCAGCGAAGGCTGGCTATAAAGCTGTGGGGTTGGATCCCCCCACAAAGGCTATGCTTCTCTGTAAAGCTGTGGGACTGAATTCCCCCAGCAAAGAGTTGTGGGACTGGATCCCCCCAGCAAAAGCTGTAAAAGGCGAAGCTTTCTACAGGTGTAACTGATTCACGTCCTGTACGAAAGGCTTCTCTGTGTGAACTGAACTAGAGTTCCCTTTTCCCCTCCTAAACCCAGAAAAAGGGGCAGAACTAAATAACCTAATGATGATTGATGGGTCATTGGCCCTATGATTGCAAACCAAGGGAAGCCACCTTATTGCAAAATGCATGGAACATTGGAATACATGCAAACACTCAAAGAAAGAAAAAGAAGCTGGAGCTCCTGGTACAGCCGTACCAGCACACCCACCAGCTGCTTGTTTGCTACCGGACACAATTCAAAGTGCTGGCTTTGGCCTACAAAATCCTAAACAGACCCGGCCCAGTTTACCTGTCCGAACGCATCTCCCTTTACGAACTACCACGAAGACTAAGATCTACTGGGGAGGCGCTGCTCTTGGTCCCACCACCTTCACAGGTGTGTTTGGTGGGGACGAGAGACAGGGCCTTCTCAGTGATTGCCCCCCGGTTGTGGAACTCCCTTCCTGGCAATATTAGATGAGCCCCCTCCCTCCTGTCTTTCAGAAGGATGGTGAAGACCTGGCTAAGGGACCAAGCATTTGGATATAAGTGATTTTAATGTTTGTGTATATTTATGGTTTGATGTCCCGGCACTGAATGTTTGCCATATATATGTTGTGTTCTGCCCTGAGTCCCCTCACATAAGTAATACATAAATAAATAAATAGTGTTGGAATCATTGGTTCATCCCATCTCAGAGTGTTGGAGCCCCCAGTGGCGCCGGCAGGACCAAAGACCGACAGGTCACAGGTTCGAATCCGGGGAGAGCGTGGATGAGCTCCCTCTGTCAGCTCCAGCTCCCCATGCAAGGACATGAGAGAAGCCTCCCACGAGGATGGGAAAACATCAAAACATCTGGGCGTCCCCTGAGCAACGTCCTTGCAGACGGCCAATTCTCTCACACCAGAAGCAACTTGCAGTTTCTCAAGTCGCTTCTGACACACAGAGCGTAAACAATTCTAGCTGCTCATATATTGTAATCATTTTGCATATCTTCTTTCTAAGTGGCCATTGAGCATTCTCAGTAGATAAAACCTTAGCCACATTGTGAATTTAACCTTAACCATTTCTTCCAGCATCAAGTGTATTTGAGTCTAATTTTTCTGAACCTTTCCACAAGACTACCACATATGATAAAATGTCCCAATATTGTGCTCACATTTCCAGTGTGTTCTCGGCTGCCTTTGTACAAGTCCTCCGGTGACAAAAACATCTGTGCAGCATCTTATACAACTTATTTCAAATCATTGCTGTGGGGGATATTTAATGTGAACACCACAAAGACTAAGATCTTCTGGGGAGGCCCTGCTCTCGGTCCCACCACCATCACAGGCGCATTTGGCAGGGACGAGAGACATGGTCTTCTCAGTGATTGCCCCCCGGCTATGGAACTCCCTTCCTGGCAAGATTAGATCAGCCCCCTCTGTTCTGTCACGCGCTGGACCTGTAATAGCTCTTTTCTATAGGACGTATACTTTAAGCCCAGCGGGAAGCCAGGGGGCCTCAAAGAGAGGTTCTCAGGGATTTTTCTGAAGTGATGGTCTTTAGAGTCTTTAATGATACAACAAAGTCTTTATTATGGAACAAACAACAAATCTTCAAAGGTTCAAACAACACTTCAAGGCTTTCTTAGTCTAGTCCTCAATGGACTGGCACCTGACTTTGATTAACTGTACTTTCTCTGTAAGAAAAAAACCCTTTTTAACCTCTCCCAGGCTGCTTTCTATCTATGCCTCATCGGTGTGGGACCTACTACCGAATCCAAGTGCGTCTGGGTATCGAGTAGACCTACCAGCCGAGGCCTGAAGACATTTCAGCTAGAGTTCCGTGGATCTGTAACCCCAGATGTTCCTTTTCTCCTGGATGATCCTTGTTTCCCTGTAAGCTCTTAAGAATTTCTTGGACTTCAGTTTCCCTGGATGGTCTTAAGAAAGGAAGCTTTTCTACTGGACGAGCTGGTTTACATCCTATAGCTTAGCTACCTTGTGTGAGACTGCCCAAAATGGCTCCTTTCCCTCCCAGAAGCCTGAACAAGGGGCGGAACCAAAGTTTAATTAAGATGGACAGGAGGCCTGCCTTATGACTGCAAAAGAGATAACAGAAAGAAAATAAAGTTGGAGCTCCAGGTACAGCCGTACCAGCACACCCTCCCTCCTGTCCTTCACAATAGAATTAATGTTGCTTGACACCATATTTTATACTACTCTGTTTCCCCGAAAACAAGACAGTGTCTTATATTAATTTTTGCTCCCAAAGATGTGCTAGGTCTTATTTTCAGGGGGTGTCTTATTTTTCCATGAAGAAGAATTCACATTTATTGCTGAACAAAAAAAAAATGGTATTTTATTATATACAGCAGTTGTCATCACAAACCAGAAAAGCAGACACCTCCTAAAACAAGGGCCCTCAGACTGTTGGAGGGCTAAACTATAGAAAAAAACATGGACAAATCCCTATGCGCACTGCAGATATATATTTGTCCTGCAAAAAAGAAAGAAAGAAAGAAAGAACAATACAGTATTTAAAATGATGAACAATTTCAATCAACATAAACTTGGGTCCAAGTATTGTGTCCAATTCTGGGCACCACAATTCAAGAGAGATATTGACAAGCTGGAATGTGTCCAGAGGAGAGCGACTAAAATGATAAAAGGTCTGGAGAACAAGCCCTATGAGGAGCGGCTTAAGGAGCTGGGCATGTTTAGCCTGAAGAAGAGAAGGCCGAGAGGAGATATGATAGCCATGTATAAATATGTGAGAGGAAGCCACAGGGAGGAGGGAGCAAGCTTGTTTTCTGCTTCCTTGGAGACTAGGACGCAATGGAACAATGGCTTCAAACTACAAGGAGAGGAGATTCCATCTGAACATGAGGAAGAACTTCCTGACTGTGAGAGCCGTTCAGCAGTGGAACTCTCTGCCCCGGAGTGTGGTGGAGGCTCCTTCTTTGGAAGCTTTTAAACAGAGGCTGGATGGCCATCTGTCAGGGGTGCTTTGACTGCAACATTCCTGCTTCTTGGCAGAATGGGGTTGGACTTTACGGCCCAAGAGGTCTCTTCCAACTCTTTGATTCTATGATTCAATGGGAATGGTGGGCCTGCTTTTGGCTGATCAGATAGTCAAGTTAATTCAGATTGTTGCTGTTGTTATTGTTGTTGTGTGACTTGAAGTTGTTTCAGACTTAGAGTGATCCTATGTGTAACATTTAGACCAGGAGCCGAGTTAATGACCTTGGAAGGCCGGATCCGGCCCACGGGCCTTAGTTTGAGAACTCCTGCCCTAAAAATCAAAGTGACACACTGGTTGCCTGACTCACGCACAGGGCCACAAAAAATAAGGGCTGTAAAGTACTTCACTCCCACACATTGGAGACTGTAACAATCTGTCATTTGTTCTGCAGTTGATGGTGCTTGGTGATGGAAGGGTTAATGTAAGTATTATTTCTAAAAGGTTTAGCAAACTGTAAGTAAGAGTTCACGGGTGAAAGCAATTAAGGGTGGAGCTATGCAAGAGATAGGTTGCAGCGGGTGTTTCTGGATATAAGGAGCGAACCTTGGAAATGATCTTCGGAAGAAAAGTATTGTCATATTTTGGTGGTGGATGCTGCTGGTTTTCCCCCAGGTCTGTTGGATTTTCGGTATCCTGACCTGTCTCCTGTAATCTTGGAACCCTTGAACCTTTGGACTGGATTTTGACTATGGTGTAGAGAGGTCCTCAAACTTTTTAAACAGAGGGCCAGATCATAGTCCCTCAAACTGTTGGAGGGCCGGATTATAATTTGAAAAAAACATGAATGAATGCACACTGCACATATCTTATTTGTAGTGCAAAAAAGAAAACACTTAAAAACAATACAATAATTAAAATGAAGACCAATTTTAACACATATAACACATATGCTGGGGAAAGTGGCTGGGGAAAATGGAAGGAAAAAGTAAGAGAGGCCGACAGAGGGCAAGATGGGTGGATGACGTCCTTGAAGTGACTAGATTGACCTTGAAGGAGCTGGGGGTGGTGACGGCCAACAGGGAGCTCTGGTGTGGGTTGTTCCATGAGGTCACGAAGAGTAGGAAACGACTGAACGAATGAACAACAACAACACATATAAACTTATTAGTATTTCAATGGGAAGTGTCGGCCTGCTTTTGGCTGATCAGATAGGATTGTTGTTGTTGTGTGTTTTCAACTTGTTTCAGACTAAGGTTGACATTGAGCGAGGGCCAAGTAAATGACCTTGGAGGGCCATATCCGGCCCCTGGGCCTTAGTTTGAGGACCCCTGGTGTAGACTCTTGATCCCTGGACTTTGTTTATTGAACTCATGGCGTTTGACCACTGGACTGGACCCTTTGACTGGACCCTTTGACTTGACTGGACCACTGGACTGGACCCTTTGACTACGGCGTAGCTTTTGCTATCAGTTTTTGTTTATTCTGTGGCTGAGTGCTATCTTTATGTTTTATATTTTGGTTTATTTAAACAGTCAGCAAGTAAGTGCTGTTTTAATTAAACTGTTTGATAAAACTGGGAGTTTGGTTCATCTCTACCTAAATAAGGCAGAGCCCTGGAAATGTGACACAATCTCCCACAGCAGTTCCTGGACCACTTGTACAGCAGGGATGGTATTGCAGCTTCTGGCTACCAGGGAGACCTCAAACGCTTTCCTAGGTCTAACTTTTGGGGGAGGCCTTATATTCTGCAATTCAGTAAAACCTCTACTAAGTCTTATTTCCAGGGGATGCCTTATTTTCAGAGAAACAAGGTAGTATGTGTTTTCCCTATGTGTGTTGTGTCATGCTGTAACGAACCTGACTCACTTTAGAAAGTTAGGAAGTGACATAACTTAAAGGGCTGGCGTGTGAGCAGCCATTTTGTGGTGTCCAGAGAGCAATAGCACCACTGCGGAGGCTATTTGCATGCGAACGACCTGGTTAGTCGGATGCAAATGAGCAGGCGCCAAGATCTGAAAGAGGAGCAGAGGCAAGGATGACAGTTGGAGAAGCCCAACTGAACGTTCTATGGCAGCTAGTTAGCCAGCTGGAGGCAGTCTTTGAGAGTTGGTCAATGAATTAGGGTCTGGGAGGACGTAGCTGAAAAGCAGCTGGAAGACTGGTCAAACAAATCGGTTAAAGATAGTGTGAAGTTTGTTTTTATGTATTAGTAGAACAGTCCTTTTGGGAAGCAAGGAAAAGACTGGATGAAACTCATATTGAAATGTTGTTCTGTAATCAGCAAGCATTCGATCCTATGTAACCACTACGCTTATGCCACAAGAATACTACAAATAAACAGAGTTACTGTCTTTTCTCTGCTCAGTTAGCATAAACAAAGCCTCTCTCTCCCTCAGTCTCTCAGTTAGAGATCCCTTTGTGCTTACGTTTCAAATGGTGGCAAGTGGTGGGATGATGAAATAAAAGGCCCCCCTGTCTGAAGATTGTTTGTTTTGCCCTGCTTTTCGTTTCACATGCGTATGAACGTAGGTATTCTGACTCAAGCTCTTTCTACATTTCGTTTATATAAATGGTTATTTTCCCGCATGGGATTTTTTATGCACAAATAGATGTGCACTCTGTCTGAAATGCTTTCCACATTCCATACACTTATATGGCTTTTCTCCAGTGTGGGTCCTTTGATGGGAACGGAAATTATGACTATGAGAGAAAGTCAGTCCACATTCTATGCATTTAAATGGTTTCTCCCCAGTGTGAATTTTTTGATGTGAACGTAAATTYGGACCATGAGTGAACGTCTTTCCGCATTCTACGCACTTATGTGGCTTCTCTCCTGTATGGGTTTTTCGATGTGAACGTAAACTGTGACTCCAAGCAAAGGTCTTTCCACATTCAGTGCATTTATAGGACTTCTCCCCTGTGTGCGTTTTTTTATGTGAATTTAGACTATGTCTAAGACTGAATGTCTTTCCACATTCAGTGCATTCGTATGGCTTCTCTCCTGTGTGGGTCCTTTGATGTGAACGCAGATCGCCACTCTGAGTGAAACTCTTTCCACATTCCACGCACTGGAATGGCTTTTCCCCAGTATGGGTTCTTTGATGATTACGTAAGTGTGCATTCTGACTGAAGCTCCTTCCACAGTCCTTGCAGTGATATGGTTTCTCCCCAGTGTGGATTCTTTGATGTTTCTGTAAATTTGGACGGCACGAGAAGCTCTTTCCACACACTGTGCATTTACACGGTTTCTCTCCTGTGTGAATCCTTTGATGTATATGAAGATCTCCACCTTGACAGAAGCCCTTTCCACATTCCATGCATTTATATGGTTTCTCTCCTGTGTGAATCCTTTGATGTATTTGAAGATCTCCACGTTGACTGAAGCCCTTTCCACATTCCATGCAATGATACGATTTCTCACCTGTGTGTGCTCTTTGATGCAACTTTAAACCAGCTTTATGGCAGTAACTCTTTCCACATTCCATGCATTTATATGGTTTCTCTCCTGTATGAGTTTTTTGATGTGTCTGTAGACTTCCTTTCTGACAAAAGCTCTTCCCACATGTCATACATTTATATGGCTTCTCCCCTTTGTGGGTTTTTTGATGGGAACATAGATGGGAACTCTGACCGAAACTCTTTCCACATTCCCCGCACTGATACGGCTTCTCAGCAGTGTGTGTCATTTGATGTGAATGTAAATGATGTTTTCGAGAGAAGGTCTTTCCACATTCTGTACATTTATGTGGTTTCTCCCCTGTGTGGGTTCTTTGATGTATCTGTAGAGATCCCTTGAGGCGGAAGCTTTTCCCACATTCCATGCATTTATGTGGCTTCTCCTCTCTGTGGACTTTTTGATGGGTACGTAGATTGGAACTCTGACCGAACCTCTTTCCACATTCCACACACTGATACGGCTTCTCCCCGGTATGTGTAATTTGATGTGAATCTAAATGATTCCTTTGAGAGAAGGTCTTCCCACATTCTGTGCATTTATAGGGTTTCTCTCCCGTGTGGATTCTGTAATGTATATTCAAGGAAAATTTACTCGGGAATATTTTTCCACATAAAGAACAATTCACCTTTGTATTTCTTTTGCAATTTCCTTCGCTTGTCGAGAGTTTTAAATTGTTCTCCTCCTGAAGAGCAGAGGAGTTCTTCTTTCCTTTCTTTGATTGACTTCCCTTTTGTTTTTTCCGTCCCTTTTGATTCACCATTTCCTCTTTCTCCACCACAGTCTCAGCTGTTTCCCGTGAAACCGTAGAAGACTCCACCAAAGGATCTTCCTTCTCGTTACCTATTTGAGAAAGAAGTTCATTCTATTAGGAGCTGAACAAAGAAACCTAGGATCTTCCTGGGAATTAAGACTAATCTTTATTTATTTACCTATTTACTGCATTTGTAGCCCGCCTTTCTCAACATTACGGAGACTCAAGGTGGCTTCCAGAAATGGCAGAATTTGATGCCAAACATTCATAAAAATACAGTTTAAAACATTCAACCTAATGTTATAAAAACCATATAAAACCATTAAAAACATATAATTACCAGTGTCGTCCTGTTAAAATCATTATCCAGCAGCATCCTCTAGCCCAGTGGTTCTCAACCTTTCTAGTGCCGTGACCCCTAAATACAGTTGCTCATGTTGTGGTGACCCCCGACCATAAAATTATTTGTGTTGCTATTTCATAACTGCAATTTTGCTACTGCTATGAATTGTCACATAAATATCCGATATGCAGGATGTCATAAATTTCATTGTCATAAATTGAACATAATTAATGCATAGTGATTAATCACAAAAACAATATGTTTGAAATCACTGACTGATTAATCACAAAAACAATATGTTTGGAAGAGTGTAGACGTGATGATGGTATCTACAGTACCTTCGACCAATTCAGCTCTGACTTCCACAGCCGAGACCCCCATGCATGACAGATCAGGACCAAACTTGGCACACAGAACCCCCATGACCAACAGAAAATACTGGAGCGGTTTGGGAGGAAGTGAAAGTGAGTTAGGGGAGATGTAGTTCGCCTACATTGGATAGCACTCTGAATCCAAACAACCCTGGATCTGAACCCTGGATCTGGGGCAGGGCCAACGCAGCACCCCTCTGAAATGGCCAGGCGACCCCCCTGGGGGTCGCGACCCTCAGGTTGAGAACCACTGCTCTAGCCCAGCATTTCTCAACCTGGGGGTCAGGACCCCTGGGGGGGGTCAGGGGGTCACCAAAGACCATCAGAAAACACAGTTATTTTCTATTGATCATGCAAGTTTTGCGTGGGAAGTTTGCCCCAATTCTATCATTGGTGGAGTTCAGAATTGTTTTTGATTATAGGTGAACTATACATCCAGCAACTACAACCCCCAAATGTCAAGGTCTATTTTCCCCAAACTCCCAAAAGTGTTCATGATTGGGCATATTAAGTATTCGTGCCAAATTTGACATCAAGATTCATCATTGTTTGAGTTTACAGTGTTCTTTGGATGTAGGTGAACTACAACTCCAAAACTCAAGGCAAAACCCACCTAACCCTTCTAGTATTTTCTGCTGGTCATGGGAGTTCTGTGTGCCAAGTTTGGTTCAATTCCATCACTGGTGGAGTTCGCAATGCTCTTTGATTGTAAGTTAACTATAAATTCCAGCAACTACAACTCCCAAGTGACAAACTCCCCCCAACCCCACCAGTATTCAAATTTCAGTGGTATTGGGTATTTGTGCCAAATTTGGTCCAGTGAATGAAAATACATCCTGAATAATAGCTATTTATATTACAATTCATAACAGTAGCAAAATTACAGTTATGAAGAAGCAATGAAAATAATGTTGTGGTTGGGGGTCACCACAACATGAGAAAGTGTATCAAGGGGTCACGGCATTAGGAAGGTTGAGAACCACTGCTCTAGCCATTCTGTGTTCATTCTTCCTATTTCATAATTATTTATTCCACTGCATTTCCAAACGTTTGTTCAAAAAGCCAAGTTTTTACTCTTTTTCTGAGGAGCCACCACTAAGAAGGCCCTGTCCCTCACACACACACACACACACACCCCTGATGCGCTTGCGAGAAAGGCAGGATCGAGAGAAGGACCTCCCCAGACGATCCTAAGTTCCTAAATGGTTAATAAGGAGAGATACGTTCGGACAGGTAAGTTGTGCCAGAACCATTTAGGGCAGTGGTTCTCAACCTTCCTAATGCCAAGACCCCTTAGTACAGTTCCTCACGTTGTGGTGACCCCCAACCATAATATTTTCATTGCTACTTCGTAACTAATTTTGCTACTGTTATGAATCGTAATGTAAATATCTGATATGCAGGATGTATTTTCAAATCCCAAATACCCAATATGCCCAAATTTGAATACTGGTGGGGTTGGGGGGCGGGGATGATTTTGTTATTTGAGAGCTGTAGTGGCTGGGATTTATAGTTCACCTACAATGTGCCGTCGCGCTTGGGGGCTATTAGTCTTAATGAAGGAGGCATGGACGTGGCACCTTTCCCCCAAGGGATTGCTTCTTGCCCTCCTATAGGAAACTGGAACTCTCAAAAACCCAAAACGCTGTAAATAGCTCAAGATAAGTTTTATTTATCACAAAAGCTTCAAAGCAATGAGCTGGAAAACTTTAGAGGGGTGAAGGAAAACATACGTTACAGTCTCAATCAGTCCTGGGTCCAAGGGGTTTGAAGCTGAGAAGCCTCACCAAGTTTCCTCTTTCCTCAATGGCTGTGAATGCCGGAGCAAACCACAACCCCAGTTCAGATGGCCTATGTTTTGAAGACTCAGGATCTTCCTCTGGTGCCAAAAGAACCGGCTTGAAGGCGCTTGGGATCTCCTCAATGTTATCCAGGACGATCTGGACATAAAGCATGAGTCCCAAGGGTAAAAAAACCTCAGAACTGGTGCTAAGAGGTAACTTAAATCAGGGTCTTTAGAATCAAGTCTCTTACTCACGTCCATGTTGCAGGACTCTGAAGGCAGAATGAAAGAAAAAAGGAAGTTCTCCCCTCTTGCAGGAAGAGGTGGAGCCAAACAGTACTGATTGACAGCTACAAGCAACCAATCCATACAATTATACATAAGCAGTGTAAAAAGGGGCAGGATTAAGCATGATACAACAGTTTAAGTCTTACAACTAACAGTTCTATACATAGGTGGCGCCACTTGCGCCGTCACATACAATCAAAGAGCATTCTGAACACCACCAATGATAGAATTGGGCCAAACTTAGCACACAGAACTCCCATGGCCAAGAGAAAATACTGGGAGGATCTGGTGGACGTTGACCTTGAATTTTTGGAGTTGTAGTTCACCTACATCCAGAGAGCACTGTGGACTCAAACAATGATGGATCTGGACCAAACTTGGCATGAATACTCAATATGCTCAAATATGCTCAAATGTGACCACTGGAGGAGTTTGAGAAAAATAGACCTTGACATTTGGGAGTTGTAGTTGCTGAGATTTATAGTTCACATACAATGAAATAACATTCTGAACCCCACCAATGATAGAATTGGACCAAACTTCCCACATGGAACCCATGACCAACAGAAAACACTATGTTTTCTGATGGTCTTTGGCGACCCCTCTGACACCCCCTCGCGACCCCCACAGGGTTGAGAAACACTGGTTTAGGGCTAGTCTTCCCTTTCCTCCCAGGTAAGAACATATATTCAAATCTGATCAATTTCCATGGTTAGATGCACCAGCCGTACATTTCTGTCCCTTTGAGAACTGTCCACGGAAGATGAAAAATGCACCTTACCCAGAAAAACCTTGTTCCCATGATCCTCCATTCTGTCCTTCTTGTAGATGGTCCGGTGGCTGTGATCGAGGATATCCCACTCCTTCGAGGATATCCCACTCCTCCTGAGTGAACTACACAGCCACCCCTCAAATGGGACTGCGAGCTGCAAGGAAAAGAGAGAAAACAACCCTCTGAAATCACAAATAATATTACGTGAAAGTATTCCTGTATAGTAAACTGAAATAATTTGGTCAACACACTGTAAGGTTTTATAATTCAATGATTAAAAAGCATTGTTTTGAAAGATTCAAGATTTTCCATGAGCAAATGAACAGAGTCTGCTGTTTTTTACACAGCAGGAGGCGATAGAGCCTCTGCCTCTATGTCCCACATCTCGTAACCTACGATAATACGGGGAGGTCCTGCTCTCGCTTCCATCAACATCGCAAGTGCGTCTGGCAGGGACGAGAGACAGGGCCTTCTTGACTGTGGTCCCTTGCCTGTGGAACACACTCCCAAATGAGAAAAGATTGATTTCATCCCTCCTAGTTTTCAGGAAAAAAATTGTGGTTTTGGGACCAGACTTTTGGACAATAGATATATCTAGCACCATAGATGGACATTGGCTGGAATGGGGTTGCTGCAGATGACACTGAACATGAGGAAGAACTTCCTGACTGTGAGAGCCGTTCAGCAGTGGAACTCTCTGAATGAACTCTGTGAGAGCTGTTCAGCAGTGGAACTCTCTGAATGAAGTACCCCGGGGGTACTTCATTAGGGCAAATACCGATCCTCCATAATTGGGGCCATGCTCCTCATGGTTTCAGTGGGAAGCCAAGAAAACACAACGCTCCAGAGGTGATGCTGATGGTTGTGTTCCCCTCTCTTCCTTCCTTCCAAACAATTCCAAGGTTCATGCAATGAACACATTAGGACAAGACACTCCAACATGACAAGCTTTTAGAAAAAGAGCATCACAGGGGGTTAGGACTAGACTTAATGTCACGGGAAAACCTTTACCCCATATATAGATCTATATAAATAAAAATGTAATGTTTAGGGAACCACTGATCGCATAGGGAAGCTGATGAGGAAACACAACATACAAACAATCTACAAACCCACCAAGAAAATCCAACAAATGCTACGTTCA
The DNA here is from genome assembly GCF_025583915.1 of Anolis sagrei ordinatus. Classification (NCBI taxonomy): domain Eukaryota; kingdom Metazoa; phylum Chordata; class Lepidosauria; order Squamata; family Anolidae; genus Anolis; species Anolis sagrei. The sequence goes on along the minus strand of NW_026845477.1, from coordinate 308,744,004 downwards.
GCAAAGGACAAGAGGGATCCTCTCACCTCTGCAGGAGTCTACCGTATACCATGCAGCTGTGGACAAGTCTACAGAGGGACCACCAAACGCAGCATTGCCCAAACACGCATCAAGGAACATGAAAGGCACTGCAGACTACTCCAACCAGAGAAATCAGCCATAGCAGAGCACCTGATGAACCAGCCTGGACACAGCATATTATTTGAGAACACAGAAATGCTGGACCACACCAACAACCACCATGTCAGACTACACAGAGAAGCCATTGAAATCCACAAGCATGTGGACAATTTCAACAGAAAGGAAGAGGACCATGAAAATGAACAAAATCTGGCTACCAGTATTAAAAAACTCTAAAATTATAACAGCTAAACAACAGAGAGGAAAAAACCAGGCACAGATTAACACCTCCCAACAACAGATTTTCCCAGGCTCAGGCAAGCCTTCAAATGCTAATGAAGGTGATAGCTAAACATTCACACCTAACTGCAGCAGGGAAGAGCTCCTTGCCCCACCCCAGCCATTCCACAGATATATAAACCCATTTTTCCTACTTCCAACAGACCTCACACCTCTGAGGATGCTTGCCATAGATGCAGGCGAAACGTCAGGAGAAATGCCTCTAGAACATGGCTCTATAGCCCGAAAAAACCCACAAGAACCTAATGTAATGTTACTTTGTGGGATTAACATAACTCAGTAACCACTGGACGAATTGACACCAAATTTGGACACAACATACCTAACAGTCCAACGAGTGTTCATCACCCCTGAAAATAAAAAACAACAACAAACAAACACAGCAGAACGGACTTAACCTCCAAATACACCATACACACACACTCATACATACGCATATATACCCAAACACATACATCTACATACACACACATATATACACATGTACATACAAATATACACATGCACACATACATACACACATATATAAACACAAATATAACAGAAAACACAGACAAGCACATAAATTCAAAACAACAATATACCGTATATTCCGGCATATAAGACGACTGGGCGTATAAGACGACCCCCAACTTTTCCAGTTAAAATATAGAGTTAAGACGACTCCCATGCATAAGACTACACCTGCGTATAAGACGACCCCTGACTTTTGCAGAAGATTTTCTTGGGTTAAAAAGTAGTCTTATACGCCAGAATATACTGTATATTCATTATATATATATAGAAATGCTCTGTGCATAATGAGTACCTTAAAAACAAAAGAACCAATGAATGAAATCACACCAAATTTGGCAACAAAACATCTCACAACACAAGGAGTGACCATCACTCAAAAATATGATTTTGTCATTTGGGAGTTGTAGTTGCTGGGATTTATAGTTCACCTACAATCAAAGAGCATTCTGAACTCCACCAACAATGGAATTGAACCAAACTTGGCACACAGAACTCCCATGACCAACAGAAAATATGGAAGGGTTTGGTGGGCATTGACCTTGAGTTTGGGAGTTGTAGTTCACCTACATCCAGAGAGCACTGTGGACTCAAACAATGATGGATCTGCACCAAACTTGGCACAAGTACTCAATATGCCCAAATATGAACACAGATGGAGTTTGGAGGAAATAGACTTTGACATTTGGGAATTGTAGTTACTGGGATTTATAGTTCACCTACAATCAAAGAGCATTCTGAACCGCACAAATGACAGAATCGGGGCAAACTTCCCACACAGAAACCCCATGATCAACAGAAAATACTAAAGGCCATCCAGTCCAACTCCATTCACTGGGGCAAGAAAACGTAATCAAAGTCCTCCTGTCAAAGAGCCATCCAGCCATAGATTAGAGATAGATAGATATGATTCATACACACACAGATATAGTATCATAGATTTGAAAAGGACAATATATGTTGCATGTTCCAGAGTAGGCAAACCAGACACTCTCCACATCAACACTGACAAAGAAACAGCAAGAAATACTGTTTACCCACAAGCACAAAGAAATTACATATATTAGAAACCAACACTTTCTCATTACTTTATTTTCCAGATCACCAGACTGGGCCACAGCAACGCGTGGCAGAGGACAGCTAGTATACACATATAAATACACAAATACATACACACATATATACTCAGATATGCAAATATATACACACATAGAAACACATATATGCACACACACAAAAAACACATATATTCATCCAATGTTATGTTTGCCTGCTTTGTGTGGGCAGACTTGTTCCAGACAGAGCAGGCATTCGCAGTAGTTGAGTAAAACAAGGCCAGAGTTGATGTCCTTCTTAATTTTGGGTCTGCTCCCCATGTGCTGCCAGTAAGTTTCCGCAGGATGGTTTATTGTGTGCAGCTACTTTGTGCTTGATGTTCATGCAATGCTTCCTATACGTAAGTGTTTTATCTAAGGTGAAACTGAGATATTGAGAGGGGGTGCTGATGGTTGTGTTCCCCTCTCTTCCTTCCTTCCTTCCTTCCTTCCTTCCTTCCTTCCTTCCTTCCTTCCTCTTCTAGAATCATAGAATCAAAGAGTTGGAAGAGACCTCATGGGCCATCCAGTCCAACCCCCTGCCAAGAAGCAGGAATATTGCATTCAAATCACCCCTGATAGATGGCCATCCAGCCTCTGTTTAAAAGCTTCCAAAGAAGGAGGCTCCACTACACTCCGGGGCAGAGAGTTCCACTGCTGAACGGCTCTCACAGTCAGGAAGTTCTTCCTCATGTTCAGATGGAATCTCCTCTCTTGTAGTTTGAAGCCATTGTTCCTGCGTCCTAGTCTCCAGGGAAGCAGAAAACAAGCTTGCTCCATCCTCCCTGTGGCTTCCTCTCACATATTTATACATGGAGGCCGTGACAGACTTTGTATTTCTAGGTGCAAAGATGACTGCAGATGCAGACTGTGGCCAGGAAATCAGAAGACGCTTACTTCTTGGGAGGAGAGCAATGTCCAATCTCGATAAAATAGTAAAGAGTAGAGACATCACACTGGCAACAAAGATCCGCCTAGTCAAAGCCATGGTATTCCCCTGTAGTAACCTACGGATGTGAGAGCTGGACCTTAGGGAAGGCTGAGCGAAGGAAGATAGATGCTTTTGAACTGGGTGTTGGAGGAAAGTTCTGAGAGTGCCTTGGACTGCGAGAAGATCCAACCAGTCCATCCTCCAGGAAATAAAGCCCTGCTCACTGGAGGGAAAGATACTAGAGACAAAGTTGAAGTCCTTTGGACACATCATGAGGAGACAGCAAAGCCTAGAGAAGACAATTATGCTGGGGAAAGTGGAAGGCAAAAGGAAGAGGGGCCGACCAAGGGCAAGATGGATGGATGGCATCCTTGAAGTGACTGGACTGACCTTGAGGAGCTGGGGGTGGTAACGGCCGACAGGGAGCTCTGGCGTGGGCTGGTCCATGAGGTCACGAAGAGTCGGAGACGACTGAACGAATGA
>NW_026845477.1:308720182-308731350 GCF_025583915.1 Anolis sagrei ordinatus | reverse complement strand
AGTTGTAGTTCCTGGGATTTATAGTTCACCTACAATCAATGAGCATTCTGAACCCCACCAATGATGGAACTGGGTGGCCCACCAGGTCTCTTCCAACTCTAGGATTCAATGAATGGTAGTGGAGACTCCTTCTCTGGAGACTTAGAAGCAGAGGCTGGACAGCACAACAACAGAGAGGAAACAAACAAGGACATCAAATCACCTCTCAAAAAAGTTTGCTCCAGGCACTGCCAGGCCATTATATGCTAATCAAGGTGGTCAGTTGAAACATTCCCACCTAGCTCCAGCAGACAAGAGTCCTTTGTCCCACCGTGGTCATTCCACAGATATATAAACCCTTTTCCCTAGTTCCAACAGACCTCACTACCTCTGAGGATGCTTGCCATAGATGCAGGTGAAACGTCAGGAGAGAATGCCTCTGGACCATGGCCATATAGCCCAAAAAAAAACCTACAACAACCCAGAGGCTGGATGGCCATCTGTCGGGGGTGCTTTCAATGCAATTTTCCTGCTGCTTGGCAGAATGGGGTTGGACTGGATGGCCCACCAGGTCTCTTCCAACTCTTTGATTCTATGATTCTATGGGAGCCCAGTGGAGTCTCCTTCTCTGTATGTTTGTAAACAGGGGCTGGATGGTCATCTCTCAGGAGGGCTCTGGACGGGTATTCCTGCATGGCAAAATGGGGCTAGGCTGGATGGGCTTTAGAGTCCCTTCCAGCTATAGGATCCCACCATTCTATAATTGTATCCTGTACCAAATCCCTCCCTGGAACTAGGAAAAAGGGTTTATATATCTGTGGAATGACCAGGGTGGGACAAAGGACTCTTGTCTGCTGGAGCTAGGTGGGAATGTTTCTACTGACCACCTTGATTAGCATATAATGGCCTGACAGTGCCTGGAGCAAACTTTTGTTGAGAGGTGATTAGATGTCCTTGTTTGTTTCCTCTCTGTTGCGTCCAGTCTGCCCCCATCCTCCCCTCTTCTGCCTCCCAAGAAAAGTAAACAACCCCCCCCCCCAAATACAAATCGATTTTACCCCTTTCCAAAGCATCTCCCTCCCTCCTTCTCTCCTCCCCTTATAGAATCCTAGACTTGGAAGGCAACCTCAGAGGTTGTGAGATCTGTTGGAAACAAGGCAAGTCAAGTTTTTAATGTCCAGGCTGCAAGAAAAACCTCTTGTCTGTTGGAGGCAAGTGGGAATGCTGCAATTGGCCACCTTGATTACTATTGAATGGCCTTGTAGCTTCAAGGCTTGGCTGCTTCCTGCTGGGGGGAATCCTGTGTTGGGAGGTGTTCGCTGGCCCTGATTGGAATTCCACTGTTGTTTGAGTGCTGCTCTTTATTTACTGTCCTAATTTTAGAGTTTTTTAATACTGGGTTGTTGTAGGTTTTTTCGGGCTATATGGGCATGTTCTAGAGGCATTTTCTCCTGACATTTCACCTGGATCTATGGCAAGCATCCTTTGTTTTAAATACTGGTAGCCATTTTTTGTTCATTTTCATGGTTTCCTCCTTTCTGTCGAAATTGTCCACATGTTTCTTGTGGATGTCCATGGCTTCTCTGTGTAGCCTGACGTGATGGTTGGGAGAGCGGTCCAGCATTTCTGTGCTCTCCAATAATATGCTGTGTCCGGGTTGGTTCCTCAGGTCCTCTGGTTGAATGAGTCTGCCATACCTTTCATGTTTCTTGATTTGTGTCTGGACAATGCTGTGTTTGGTGGTCCATGAAATTCAACACTGAAATTCAATTGACACTGAAATTCGAGACTACCTGAGCTCTGCAAGTGCAGCATTCTTCCAAATGAAGCAGAGAGTGTTTGAGGACCGGGACATCCGTAGGGATAAGATGCTTGTTTATAAAGCTATTGTCCTCCCAACCCTGCTATATGCCTGCGAAACGTGGACTGTCTACAGACGTCACATGCAACTCCTGGAACGATTCCATCAGCGCTGCCTCTGGAAAATCCTGCAAATCTCTTGGGAAGACAAGTGGAGAAATGTCAGCGTGCTGGAAGAAGCAAAGACCACCAGCACTGAAGCGATGGTCTTCCGCTATCAACTTCGCTGGACCGGCCACCTGGTCACAGCTGACCTCCAGCTGAAGAGCCAGGGTTTCCTAGTTCTCAATATCTATGCCAGAGTTTTTAAGGTTGGCTTTGAGCCCATCTTTAAATCTCTTTTCCTTTCCTCCAACATTCCATATTCCGTTCTTGAGTTCGGAGAAGAGCAACTGCTTTGGGAGACGGTGGTCGGGCATCTGAACAACATGGAGTTGATGGCAGAGGACCATCACTTCAATGGTGGTGGTCTTTGCTTCTTCCAGCACGCTGACATTTGTCTGCTTGTCTTCCCAAGAGATTTGCAGGATTTTCCGGAGGCAGCGCTGATGGAATCGTTCCAGGAGTTGCATGTGACGTCTGTAGACTGTCCACGTCTCGCAGGCATATAGCAGGGTTGGGAGGACAATAGCTCTATAAACAAGCCCCTTAGTATCCCTACGGATGTCCCGGTCCTCAAACACTCTCTGCTTCATTCAGAAAAATGCTGCACTTGCAGAGCTCAGGCGGTGTTGAATTTCAGTATCAATTTTGACTTTGGTGGAGAGGTGGCTGCCAAGGGAGCAGAAATGGTCCACATTTTCTAATGTTACACCATAAAGCCGTGTCTCTGGCATTGGAGAGGGATAGGCCAGTGACTGCTGGAAGAGCACTTTGGTTTTTTTCAATGTTCAATGACAGGCCGAGCTTCTCGTATGCTTCTGCAAAGGTGGTTAGTAGTTTCTGAATGTGCACAGACGACGTTGTCATCAGCATACTGGAGTTCTATAATAGATGTTGTTGTAACCTTGGTTTTGGCTTTCAGTCCAGGGAGAAGGAGGAGGCCAATTCCTGGATCCAGACCAGAGAACTTCTACAAGGACGTTGAGATGGAAGATGATGGGGAGGTGGACACTCTGGGTAAGGTGTCCCTTTTGTCTCCTTCTCTGGAGGTGCTTTCTGTGGAATGTTATTTCCTGCCATTTGAGTCCATGGCTCCATTCTGTCTCATTCTCCAGAGAAGCAGGAAACAAGCTTCCTTCCTCACCAAACATGACCTCTGTGGAAACGTGGCTCTTGCAGCCACCGTTTCTCCAAGCTAAACACCCCCAGCTTCCTTACGCTTCTATTCCATTATCCAAGTCATTGATATTTATTTATTTATCGTGTCAGAAGCGAATTGAGAATACAGTTATAATGTATAAAAAACCACAAAGTTCAAAACTTGGCATTGTACTAAATGTCCTTTGACCAGAAGCTGGCCACTTGGAGTGGCCCTGGTGTGGCTGTGAGAAGGTCCTCCCCATTGTGCATGTGACAGGCCTCAGGCTGAATTGTAATACGTGGTCTGTGGTTTGCTCTTCTCTGGTATATAATAATAATAATAATAATAATAATAATAATAATAATAATAATAATAATAATAATAATATCAGCCACTGATTGAGGTTCTGAGCTTTAGCCTGCCACTTTTGGACTCTGACTTGCTGAGGTGTTCCTGCGAGTATCTCTGTAAATCTTATTTCTTGGTTTAAGGCATTGGCTTGCTGGCTAGTATTCAAACAGAGGATGGGCCGGAGATATCAATGCCTTGGCCCTTTCATTACTCACTGCTACTTCCCAATGGCCTCCCTCGATGATCTTAGCCTCCGAGGTGGATCATAGAGGGAGATACATTCGGACAGGTAAGCTGAGCCAGAACCATTTAGGACTTCATAGGGAGGTTGTGTGCTCCTTGTATGCCGCTCCGGTGAGCAGTCTGGTTGCTGCCCGTTGGACTATTTGAAGCTTCTGAACAGTCTTCAAAGGCAACCCCACGTAGAGCGTGTTGAAGTAGTCTAATCAAGATGTATCAAGATTGTGGACCACCGTGGCCAAGTCTGACTTCCCAAAGTATAGGCACAACTGGTGCAGAAGGTTTAATTGTGCAAAAGCTTCACTGGCCATATTATTATTATTATTATTATTATTATTATTATTATTATTATTATTATGCTGGATTTCATATTACAAAATCACAAATCGAACACTTCCCAAGGGTCTAGTGCAGTGTGATGTATTTTCAAAGGATGTGCACAGATCCAAGTAAGGTGGCCTTTTGCAGTTGACAGATCGTGATTTTGTCAATGTTTATTATTATTATTATTATTATTTGAAACACAACAATTATTATTATTAAAGGCCAGGTGGCCATCTGTTGGTGGTGCTTTGCTTGTGCTTTTCTTGCATGGCAGAAGAGAGTTGGACTGGATAGCCTTTGGGGTTGCTCCTGTTGTTGTTGTTGTTATCATTATGGCTGGATGGTCATCTGTTGGTGGTGCTTTGCTTGTGCTTTTCTTGCATGGCAGAAGAGAGTTGGACTGGATGGCCCCTGGGGTTGCTCCTGTTGTTGTTGTTGTTATCATTATGGCTGGATGGTCATCTGTTGGTGGTGCTTTGATTGTGCTTTTCTTGCATGGCAGAAGAGAGTTGGACTGGATGGCCCCTGGGGTTGCTCCTGTTGTTGTTGTTGTTATCATTATGGCTGGTTGGCCATCTGTTGGTGGTGCTTTGATTGTGCTTTTCTTGCATGGCAGAAGAGAGTTGGACTGGATGGCCCCTGGGGTTGCTCCTGTTGTTGTTGTTGTTATCATTATGGCTGGTTGGCCATCTGTTGGTGGTGCTTTGATTGTGCTTTTCTGCATGGCAGAAGAGAGTTGGACTGGATGGCCCCTGGGGTTGCTCCTGTTGTTGTTGTTGTTATCATTATGGCTGGTTGGCCATCAGTTGGTGGTGCTTTGATTGTGCTTTTCTGGCATGGCAGAAGAAAGTTGGACTGGATGGCCCCTGGGGTTGTTCCTGTTGTTGTTGTTGTTATCATTATGGCTGGTTGGCCATCTGTTGGTGGTGCTTTGATTGTGCTTTTCTTGCATGGCAGAAGAGAGTTGGTCTGGATGGCCTCTGGGATTGTTCCTGTTGTTCCTGTTCCTGTTCCTGTTCCTGTTGTTGTTGTTGTTGTTATCATTGTGGCTGGGTGGCCATCTGTTGGTGGTGCTTTGATTGTGCATTTCTTGCATAGTGGTTGGACTGGATGGCCCCTGGGGTTGCTCCTATTGTTGTTCTTGTTGTTGTTATCATTATGGCTGTTTGTCCATCTGATGGTGGTGCTTTGATTGTGCTTTTCTTGCATGGCAGAAGAGAGTTGGACTGGATGGCCCCTGGGGTTGCTCCTGTTGTTGTTGTTGTTATCATTATGGCTGGTTGGCCATCAGTTGGTGGTGCTTTGATTGTGCTTTTCTGGCATGGCAGAAGAAAGTTGGACTGGATGGCCCCTGGGGTTGTTCCTGTTCCTGTTCCTGTTGTTGTTGTTGTTGTTATCATTATGGCTGGTTGGCCATCTGCTGGTGGTGCTTTGATTGTGCTTTTCTTGCATGGCAGAAGAGAGTTGGTCTGGATGGCCTCTGGGATTGTTCCTGTTGTTCCTGTTCCTGTTCCTGTTCCTGTTGTTGTTGTTGTTGTTATCATTGTGGCTGGGTGGCCATCTGTTGGTGGTGCTTTGATTGTGCATTTCTTGCATAGTGGTTGGACTGGATGGCCCCTGGGGTTGCTCCTATTGTTGTTCTTGTTGTTGTTATCATTATGGCTGTTTGTCCATCTGATGGTGGTGCTTTGATTGTGCTTTTCTTGCATGGCAGAAGAGAGTTGGACTGGATGGCCCCTGGGGTTGCTCCTGTTGTTGTTGTTGTTATCATTATGGCTGGTTGGCCATCTGTTGGTGGTGCTTTGATTGTGCTTTCTTGCATGGCAGAAGAGAGTTGGACTGGGTGGCCCCTGGGGTTGCTCCTGTTGTTGTTGTTGTTATCATTATGGCTGGTTGGCCATCAGTTGGTGGTGCTTTGATTGTGCTTTTCTTGCATGGCAGAAGAGAGTTGGACTGGATGGCCCCTGGGGTTGCTCCTGTTGTTGTTGTTGTTATCATTATGGCTGGTTGGCCATCTGTTGGTGGTGCTTTGATTGTGCTTTTCTTGCATGGCAGAAGAGAGTTGGACTGGATGGCCCCTGGGGTTGCTCCTGTTGTTGTTGTTGTTATCATTATGGCTGGTTGGCCATCAGTTGGTGGTGCTTTGATTGTGCTTTTCTGGCATGGCAGAAGAAAGTTGGACTGGATGGCCCCTGGGGTTGTTCCTGTTCCTGTTGTTGTTGTTGTTGTTGTTATCATTATGGCTGGTTGGCCATCTGTTGGTGGTGCTTTGATTGTGCTTTTTTGCATGGCAGAAGAGAGTTGGTCTGGATGGCCTCTGGGATTGTTCCTGTTGTTCCTGTTCCTGTTCCTGTTCCTGTTGTTGTTGTTGTTGTTGTTATCATTGTGGCTGGGTGGCCATCTGTTGGTGGTGCTTTGATTGTGCATTTCTTGCATAGTGGTTGGACTGGATGGCCCCTGGGGTTGCTCCTATTGTTGTTCTTGTTGTTGTTATCATTATGGCTGTTTGTCCATCTGATGGTGGTGCTTTGATTGTGCTTTTCTTGCATGGCAGAAGAGAGTTGGACTGGATGGCCCCTGGGGTTGCTCCTGTTGTTGTTGTTGTTATCATTATGTCTGGGTGACCATCTGTTGGGGGTGCTTTGATTGTTGTTGTTGTTGTTATCATTATGGCTGGTTGGCCATCTGTTGGTGGTGCTTTGATTGTGCTTTTCTGGCATGGCAGAAGAAAGTTGGACTGGATGGCCCCTGGGGTTGCTCCTGTTGTTGTTGTTGTTGTTGTTATCATTATGGCTGGTTGGCCATCTGTTGGTGGTGCTTTGATTGTGCTTTTCTTGCATGGCAGAAGAGAGTTGGACTGGATGGCCCCTGGGGTTGCTCCTGTTGTTGTTGTTGTTATCATTATGGCTGGTTGGCCATCTGTTGGTGGTGCTTTAATTGTGCTGTTCTTGCATGGCAGAAGAGAGTTGGACTGGATAGCCCCTGGAATTGCTCCTGTTGTTGTTGTTGTTGTTGTTGTTGTTGTTGTTATTGTTATCATTATGTCTGGGTGGCCATCTGTTGGGGGTGCTTTGATTGTGCATTTCTTGCATGGCAGAAGAGAGTTGGACTGGGTGGCCCCTGGGGTTGTTCCTGTTGTTATTGTTGTTGTTATCATTATGGCTGGTTGGCCATCAGTTGGTGGTGCTTTGATTGTGCTTTTCTGCATGGCAGAAGAGAGTTGGACTGGATGGCCCCTGGGGTTGCTCCTGTTGTTGTTGTTGTTATCATTATGGCTGGTTGGCCATCTGTTGGTGGTGCTTTGATTGTGCTTTTCTTGCATGGCAGAAGAGAGTTGGACTGGATGGCCCCTGGGGTTGCTGTTGTTGTTGTTGTTGTTGTTGTTATCATTATGGCTGGTTGGCCATCTGTTGGTGGTGCTTTAATTGTGCTGTTCTTGCATGGCAGAAAAGAGTTGGACTGGATAGCCCCTGGGGTTGCTGTTGTTGTTGTTGTTGTTGCTGTTGTTGTTGTTGTTGTTATCATTATGGCTGGTTGGCCATCTGTTGGTGGTGCTTTGCTTGTGCTTTTCTTGCATGGCAGAATAGAGTTGGACTGGATAGCCTTTGGGGTTGCTCCTGTTGTTGTTTTTGTTGTTATCATTATGGCTGGTTGGTCATCTGTTGGTGGTGCTTTGACTGTGCTTTTCTTGCATGGCTGAAGAGAGTTGGACTGGATGGCCCCTGGGGTTACTCCTGTTGTTGTTGTTGTTGTTATCATTATGGCTGGTTGGCCATCTGTTGGTGGTGCTTTGATTGTGCTTTTCTTGCATGGCAGAAGAGAGTTGGACTGGATAGCCCCTGGGGTTGCTCCTGTTGTTGTTATTGTTATCATTATGGCTGGTTGGCCATCTGTTGGTGGTGCTTTGATTGTGCTTTTCTTGCATGGCAGAAGAGAGTTGGACTGGATGGCCCCTGGGGTTGCTCCTGTTGTTGTTGTTGTTATCATTATGGCTGGTTGGCCATCTGTTGGTGGTGCTTTAATTGTGCTGTTCTTGCATGGCAGAAGAGAGTTGGACTGGATAGCCCCTGGGGTTGCTGTTGTTGTTGTTGTTGTTGTTATCATTGATATCGAGCTCTTTTGGGGGGCCCCTCCAGGGAGGAGAGCCCAAGGACCGCACCAAAGAGAGTCCTGGATACCTTGGTGAGATTTTTCCGGAAGCCAATCCAAGAGCGCCAAAAATAATTAAAATCAAATAAGCTCACCAGGCGAAAGGAGTCCAGCGACCGAGGCGTTTATTTGCGATTCAGCTGAATGGATGCAATACAGGAATCATTCCACTGCAAAGCATGCAGCACAAGAATTTCCAGGCATTTTTATACAGTGTAGAACAAAAGAAAGCAGTTTGAAAATCCCGCCCGCCCCCCTGTCAGCCGGCTTCATGCTGATTGGCTGAGGCTGGAACAGCTGGGAGGAGGTAATCCCGCCCTCCCCCGTCAGGAGCCAATGGGAGCGTTTCCTCGCCTTGGGAGGGCCAATGGGCGCCCTCCGCTCGCTTCCTGGGTTCTGGCCAATCAGGAGCGAGGAGGCGGGACAGCCGCGGACAATGGGGGAAAGATGATGGGATTTGGGATTTCCTGCCCGCTGGAATGCGGGCCATTGTCCAAGGCGGGAAGAGGGTGATGTTTGTCAAACAAAGGCTTTCCTGTTCTTAATGAGTCTGGCGAGTGATATGAATAGCTGGATCGATACCGGACCGCCCGGAGGATCAACAGTATCTGGGTGATTTAATCAGTCCTTTCTTTCCGGGGCTCTGCTGACCAAACCCTCCTTCGTTGGCCTTGCTCCGATGACGAAATCGGGGGCCAGCAGCATTGTCCATGCAAAATGAGTCAATCAATGGGTGATTTGGGGGGAAAGAGGCTTGGGCTCTTTCCCCCAGGCAGTTCCTGGTCATGCTGGTTTTATGGGGTAAGGGGTCAAGGGGGTGAAGATACAGTGGAGTTCATAGGGGTACATATTTCATATTCATAAAGTACAGGCATCACTAATATACAGGCATTTCATACACCACAACCCACCACCCATCCCAACCCCCATCCATAAGAAAGTATTTTATTTTTATTTCATTTCATAAAAAGGAAAAGAAAGTCTAGAGATCCCAAAAGCCTGGACGGAGGGGTTTTGGAGGCAGGGGCCAGCCTATGGCTTAGGCTGGCCATCAGAAGATCAGTTCATTGTTGAAACAGGAGCTGGAGCTAAGGGGGAGCTACGTTCCGCTGTCCCGTCCTTGGTGGAACTAGCGCTCCCAACCGGGGATCGGGCCTTCCCTGCCCGGTCCCCACTTCCAAGGCTTCTCCTGGGGCAATCGTGGCGGATCGCAGGCGGCGGGAACCATGCTGGAGCGAGGAGCGACGGGGGAATGAAGCAAGCGGCAAAAGCCGGTGACTCGGCCGAATTTAATGATTAAACAAAAACAATTATTTCACGAGTGCAGGAGTCCAAAATGAGGAAACCAAGATAGCAGTTAGTCTTAGAAGTTAATGTAGAAAAATATGAAATTTGAACGGGCCCGATCCGCCATGTTGTTGTTTTGGCGGATAAGGGGGGCCAATAGGAAGATCTCCGTATCCGCGATTTGAGCTAACGCAAATTCGGAGGCCTGGGGAGGCCAGGAAGGCGTCCCCAGTGAGCTCACGGTTCCCCGGAGCTCCAGAAAGAGCTTATTGCGGGTTAGAAAAGAAAAATACAAAATTTGAACGGGCCCGATCCGCCATGTTGTTGTTTTGGCGGATAAGGGGGGCCAATAGGAAGATCTCCGTATCCGCGATTTGAGCTAACGCAAATTCGGAGGCCTGGGGAGGCCAGGAAGGCGTCCCCAGTGAGCTCACGGTTCCCCGGAGCTCAGAAAAGGTTTATTTTTGTGTTAGAAGGTTTCAGGCAGTAAAGGGGACACAAAGTAACAAGCGGAAAAGATTTAAAGTTGCAAACTTTAAGTGTTTTATTGAGGGTATTTGTTACAAAGAGAGGGAGAGGGGAAAGTGAAAGAAAGGCTTCATGCAGTCCTTTGCCCTGAGCTGCTGGCTGGGGCACGTTCCATCAGTCGGATCCAACTTGGCTCCCCGGAACTGCGGAACTCCCTGCTGCGCTTTCAAACCAACTTGAAGGCGGGAGATTCCGCTACCTGGGGGGTCATCATCATTATGGCTGGTTGGCCATCTGTTGGTGGTGCTTTAATTGTGCTGTTCTTGCATGGCAGAAGAGAGTTGGACTGGATAGCCCCTGGGGTTGCTGTTGTTGTTGTTGTTGTTATCATTATGGCTGGTTGGTCATCTGTTGGTGGTGCTTTGACTGTGCTTTTCGTGCATGGCTGAAGAGAGTTGGACTGGATGGCCCCTGGGGTTGCTCCTGTTGTTGTTGTTGTTATCATTATGGCTGGTTGGCCATCTGTTGGTGGTGCTTTGATTGTGCTTTTCTTGCATGGCAGAAGAGAGTTGGACTGGATGGCCCCTGGGGTTGCTCCTGTTGTTGTTGTTGTTGTTGTTGTTTTATCATTATGTCTGGGTGGCCATCTGTTGGGGGTGCTTTGATTGTGCATTTCTTGCATGGCAGAAGAGAGTTGGACTGGGTGGCCCCTGGGGTTGCTCCTGTTGTTGTTGTTGTTATCATTATGGCTGGTTGGCCATCAGTTGGTGGTGCTTTGATTGTGCTTTTCTGGCATGGCAGAAGAAAGTTGGACTGGATGGCCCCTGGGGTTGTTCCTGTTGTTGTTGTTGTTATCATTATGGCTGGTTGGCCATCTGTTGGTGGTGCTTTGATTGTGCTTTTCTTGCATGGCAGAAGAGAGTTGGACTGGATGGCCCCTGGGGTTGCTCCTGTTGTTGTTGTTGTTATCATTATGGCTGGGTGGCCATCTGTTGGTGGTGCTTTAATTGTGCTGTTCTTGCATGGCAGAAAAGAGTTGGACTGGATAGCCCCTGGGGTTGCTGTTGTTGTTGTTGTTGTTGCTGTTGTTGTTGTTGTTGTTATCATTATGGCTGGTTGGCCATCTGTTGGTGGTGCTTTGCTTGTGCTTTTCTTGCATGGCAGAATAGAGTTGGACTGGATAGCCTTTGGGGTTGCTCCTGTTGTTGTTTTTGTTGTTATCATTATGGCTGGTTGGTCATCTGTTGGTGGTGCTTTGACTGTGCTT
>NW_026845477.1:308655182-308715182 GCF_025583915.1 Anolis sagrei ordinatus | reverse complement strand
ATATGCCCAAATGTGAACACTGGTAGAGTTTGGAGAAAATAGGCCTTGCCATTTGGGAGTTGTAATTGTTGGGATTTATAGTTCACCCACAATAAAATAGCATTCTGAATCCCACCGATAGAATTGGACCAAACTTTCCACACAGAACCCCCATGACCAACAGAAAATACTATGTTTTCTGATGGTCTTTGGCGACCCCTCTGACACCCCCTTGCGACCCCCATGGGGATCCTGACCCCCAGGTTGAGAAACACTGCTGTAATGTATCTTTTCTTTACCCCTTTTGGAACATCAAGTTTAGTGCCTTAGAAAGATAACTCTTTGTGAACAATAAAGCCTATTTTGAGTTATCTATAGTGTCTTGATCCTTGAGAGTTCCAGTTCTCTAAAGGAAGGCAAGAAGCAATCCCCTGGGGAAAAGATGTCACGTCCATGTTTCTTTCACTAAGAACTATAGCCCCCAGGCAGCGGCGGCCCAGCTTTAGATGTAATTAGAGAAATTAGGTACCGTTAAAGTGGGGGAGGTGTTTTACGACGCCATAAAGAAAGAAAGTCAGAAAACGCTGGGTGACCAAAAAGGAAGGAGGAAG
Organism: Anolis sagrei ordinatus; assembly: GCF_025583915.1. Classification (NCBI taxonomy): domain Eukaryota; kingdom Metazoa; phylum Chordata; class Lepidosauria; order Squamata; family Anolidae; genus Anolis; species Anolis sagrei. The sequence goes on along the minus strand of NW_026845477.1, from coordinate 308,714,592 downwards.
TCCTGATGGCTCTTCATCATAGAGGATGGAGCAACAGCTTCCTTGGCACCAAAACAGCTGGACATCAAGTTGAAACAACACACCTCCTTTTTGTTCTGTTCTTTTATAATTCCTAACAGGATTTTCTTTTCCTTTTACCCTAAGCAGGTTATGAGCAAGACAGGCTGGATGATTTGGAGGCAGCTCTGCCATCATCGGAACTGAGCAAACATAAAGCAGGAAAACAGACTTTGGAAGGTCAAAAGAGAGGGAAAAGTAACAAAAGAGACCAAACGAAGAACAGAAGGAAGAAATCTTTTTCTTCTGAGGAGTCTATCGCCTGTGAACTCCTGAACGTCCAGGAACTTCTTGGAGACGAAGGAGTGGAAAAGTGTCATATCTCTGGGGAAAGTTTCAAAGATAAATGTAAGGTGAAGGTACATTACAAAAGCCACACAAGGGACAAACCACATGAGTGCATGGAATGCGGAAAGGGCTTCACTCGGCATGCCTTACTACAGTCGCATCAAAGGACTCACGCAGCAGAGAAACCCTATAAATGCACTGAAGGTGGAAAAAATGTCACTGACAGTGGACACTCTGATTTACATCAAAGAGCTCTCATAGGACAAAAAACATATTCATGTACTGAATGTGGAAAGGGTTTCAGCACCAGTGGAAGTCTAAAATCACATCAAAGGACCCACACAGGGGAGAAACCATATCAGTGCCTGGAATGTGGAAAGGGTTTCAGCACCAGTGGAAGTCTGAAATCACATCAAAGGACCCACACGGGGGAGAAACCATATCAATGCATGGAATGTGGAAAGAGCTTCACGCAGAAGGCAGTTCTAAATTCACACCAAAGAATCCACACAGGGGAGAAACCATATCAATGCCTGGAGTGTGAAAAGAGCTTCACTTACAGAACAAGTCTAATTCTGCATCAAAGGACCCACACGAGAGAAAAGCCGTATGTGTGCACGGAATGTGGAAAGAGCTTCAGTCAGAAATCAGGTCTAAATTCACATCAAAGAACCCACACGAGAGAAAAGCCACACGCGTGCACGGAATGTGGAAAGAGCTTCAATCGGAGAGAACAATTGCAACTGCATCAGAGAATCCACACAGGGGAGAAGCCACATGTATGCATTGAATGTGGGAAAACCTTCAGACAGAGAGGACACCTACAGTTACATCAAAGAATCCACACCGGAGAAAAGCCATACGCATGCAGGGAATGTGGAAAATGTTTCAGTGACAATGGACGCCGTCGTCTGCACGAAAGAACCCACACAGGAGAGAAGCCATACACATGTATGGAATGTGGAAGGAACTTCATTAATAGTGGACATTTAGATTTACATCAAAGAACCCACACGGGAGAGAAACCGTATGCGTGCGTTGAATGTGGAAAGGGCTTCACTACCAGTGCAAGTCTAAAATCACACCAAAGAATCCACACGGGGGAGAAACCATATCAATGCCAGGAATGCGGAAAGGGCTTCAGTCACAAGGGAGGCCTAAATTCACATCAAAGAACCCACACGAGAGAAAACGCATACACATGTGTGGATTGTGGAAAGACCTTTAATCACAAGTCAAGTCTATATTCGCATCTGAGAACCCACACAAAAGAAAAGCCGTACACGTGCATGGAATGTGGAAAGAGTTTCAGTCGTGGTGATAATCTGCAAATACATCATAGAATCCACACGGGAGAGAAACCATACAAATGCACGGAATGTGGGAAGACCTTCAGACAGAAGGTCCAGCTACAGATCCATCAAAGAATCCACACCGGAGAAAAGCCGTACGCATGCAGGGAATGTGGGAAAAGCTTCCGGCAGAGTGGGTATCTTCGTTTACATGAAAGAATCCACACAGGAGAGAAACCATATACATGCCTGGAGTGTGGAAAAAATTTCAGTAACAGTGGGCATTGTCGTTTACATGAACGGACACACACGGGAGAGAAACCATACAAGTGCACGGAGTGTGGGAAGAGCTTCGGTCTGAGTCGAACTCTCAAGTCACATCAGAGAACTCACACAAAGGAGAAACCATATCAATGTATGCAATGTGGGAAGAGCTTCGGTAGCAACGCAAATCTGTATTCACATAAAAGGACCCACACGGGGAAAAAACCTCATAAGTGCATGGAGTGTGGAAAGAGCTTCTCTTTTAGCGTGAATTTACGTGTACATCAAAGAACGCACACAGGGGAAAAACCATACAAATGTATGGAATGTGGAAAGTCCTTCCATCGCTGTGGAGTGCTGCAAGCACATCAAAGAATTCACACAGGAGAAAAACCATACGTGTGCACGGAATGTGGAAAGGGCTTCAGTCGGAATGAACAGCTGCGATTACACCAGAGATCCCACGTGAGAGAGAAACCGTCAAAATCCACATAGGGGGGAAATCATGTACATGCATGGAATGTGGAAAAAACTTCAATCATAATGATAATCTGCATAAAGGTAAAGGTAAAGGTAGTCCCCTGACATTAAGTCCAGTCATGTCTGACTCTGGGGTGTGGTGCTCATCTCCATTTCTAAGCCGAAGAGCCAGCGTTGTCCTGTAGACACCTCCAAGGTCATGTGGCCGGCATGACTGCATGGAGCGCTGTTACCTTCCCGCCGGAGCGGTACCTATTGATCTACTCACATTTGCATGTTTTCGAACTGCTAGGTTGGCAGAACAATACAATAATTAAATACATGGAATGTAGAAAGAGCTTCAGTCAATGTGAATCACATGCTAAACATTAAAATATCCACATAAGAAAGAAATGTTGTAAACAGGAGAATAGTGTCCAGAAAAATGGATGTGATGTATTGTTTCCCCAAAATAAGACAGTGTCTTATATTAAGATGCACTAGGTCTTATTTTCAGGGGATGTCGTATTTTTCCATGAAGAAGAATTCACATTTAATGTTGAACTCCCCACAAAATGAACATTTATTACATACTGTGTACAGTATATAATTAATAGACTGGCCCTCACACACAGGGCCACAAGAAATAAGGGTTGTCAAGTCCCTGGATCCCACACACTGTCTGGAGACTGTAATCTTACCCAGCTTACCTGTCTGAACATATGTCTTCCTATAAACCATCTAGGACAGTGGTTCTCAACCTGTGGGCCCCAGGTGTTTTGGCCTACAACTCCCAGAAATCCCAGCCAGTTTACCAGCTGTTAGGATTTCTGGGAGTTGAAGCCAAAACATCTGGGGACCCACAGGTTGAGAACCACTGCAGTAAGTTAAGTGTACATTTTGATGAGGCCCTGCTCTCAATCCCACATGCCTCACAAGTGCGATTGGCGGGGACAAAAGACAGGGCATTCTCAGTGGTGGCCCCCCAGCTAAGGAACTCCCTCCCCAGGGATATTAGATCAGCCCCCTCCCTCCTGACTTTCCAAAAAAAGTAAAGACCTGGCTCTTTGAGCAAGCTTTTGAGAATGCAGCGGAATAGATAACACAGAACTATGAATGATGAACATGGAATGGCCAGACGATGTTTCATTGGGTTGTTGTAGGGTTTTTTTGGGTTATATGGCCATGTTCTAGAGGCATTCTCTCCTGACGTTTCGTCTGCATCTATGGCAAGCATCCTCAGAGGTAGTAAGGAATAGTTTGTAATTCTGATGCTGTTAGAAACCCCCCTGAAACAAGGATTTTTAACATAGAATGGCCAGACAATATTACTGGATAATGTTTTTAACAAGATGACACCAATGATTATATGCTTTAATAGTTTTTATTTATGTTTTATATTGTAATGTTGATTTTTTTAATGGTACATTTGTGAATGTCTGACATCGAATTATGCCAATCTGTAACCCACCTTGAGTCACCGTATGGATGAGAAAGTCAGGCTATAAATATTGTAAATAAATATATAAATTAATAAATAATCTCCCACCACAGTTCTGGGACCCCTTTATTTGTCGTGTCAGGGCAACCAGTCAATTACATTACATTTGTAACAGAACAAAGCAAACAAACAGACAAAATACAAAATTTGTGAGTTAGTAGTTTGACCAGTATCTGGCCACTTGGAGTGTTTCTGGTGTTGCCGCAAAAAGGTCCTCCCTTGTGCATGTGGCAGGGCTCAGGTTGCATTGCAGCAGGTGGTCAGTGGTTTGCTCCTCTCCACACTCGCATGTCGTGGATTCCACTTTGTAGCCCCATTTCTGAAGGTTGGCTCTGCATCTCGTAGTGCCAGAGCGCAGTCTGTTCAGCGCCTTCCAAGTCGCCCAGTCCTCTGTGTGCCCAGGGGGGAGTCTCTCATTTGGTATCAGCCATTGGTTGAGGTTCTGGGTTTGAGCCTGCCACTTTTGGACTCTCGCTTGCTGGGTGTTCCAGCGAGTGTCTCTGTAGATCTTAGAAAACTATGTCTTGATATAAGTCGTTGACGTGCTGGCTGATACCCAAACAGGGGATGAGTGGGAGATGCCTCTGCCTTGGTTCTTTCACTATTGGCTGCTACTTCCCGGCGGATGTCAGGTGGTGCAATACCGGCTAAATTATATTTATTTATTAGGTTCTTGTGGGTTTTTTCGGGCTATAGAGCCATGTTCTAGAGGCATTTCTCCTGACGTTTCGCCTGCATCTATGGCAAGCATCCTCAGAGGTATGAGGTCTGTTGGAATTAGGACAATGGGTTTATATATCTGTGGAATGGCTGGGGTGGGGCAAGGAGCTCTTCCCTGCTGCAGTTAGGTGTGAATGTTTAGCTGATCACCTTCATTAGCATTTGAAGGTCTGCCTGAGCCTGGGAAAATCTGTTGCTGGGAGGTGTTAATCTGTGCCTGGTTTTTTCCTCTCTGTTGTTTAGCTGTTATAATTTTAGAGTTTTTTAATACTGGTAGCCAGATTTTGTTCATTTTCATGGTCTCTTCCTTTCTGTTGAAATTGTCCACATGCTTGTGGATTTCAAGGGCTTCTCTGTGTAGTCTGACATGGTGGTTGTTGGTGTGGTCCAGCATTTCTGTGTTCTCAAATAATATACTGTGTCAGACTACACAGAGAAGCCATTGAAATCCACAAGCATGTGGACAATTTCAACAGCTAAACAACAGAGAGGAAAAAACCAGGCACAGATTAACACCTCCCAGCAACAGATTTTCCCAGGCTCAGGCAGGCCTTCAAATGCTAATGAAGGTGATCAGCTGAAACATTCACACCTAACTGCAGCAGGGAAGAGCTCCTTGCACCACCCCAGCCATTCCACAGATATATAAACCCTTTGTCCTAATTCCAACAGACCTCACTACCTCTGAGGATGCTTGCCATAGATGCAGGCGAAACGTCAGGAGAAATGCCTCTAGAACATGGCTCTATAGCCCGAAAAAACCCACAAGAACCTAGTGATTCCAGCCATGAAAGCCTTCGACAATATTATTTTATTATTTACTTATTTACAGCTTTATATTCCGCCCTTCTCACCCCTCAGGGGGCTCAGGGCGGATTACAGTGTACACATATATGGCAAACATTCAATGCCAATTTTGACATACAACATATACAGACATACACAGAGGCTATTTAACTTTTTCTGGCCGCCAGGGGAGCTGTCACTTTAATTGTCCATCTGCGACACTGATGAAGTACTCCCGCATTCCCCGCAAGCTTTTTTTGCTGGAGTCTTTTTTATGGCCTCATAAGTTAGTTAATTTAGCCTCCCCACACTTTTAAGGTGGTACCTTATTTTCCTACCTGACAGATACAACTGTCTTTCAAGTTGCAAAGGTCGACAACAGGCTACACAATGGCTGGACACCCACTCCAGGCCGGGCTGGCTTCGAACTCATGACCTTTTGGTCAGAGTGATCTTAATGCAGCTGACACTCAGCCAGCTGCACCACAATCCCGGTGCTTCCAAACAAAAAACTTTGCTAGGCCTTACTTTCGGGGGAGGCCTTATACAATAGATTACTTTGATTGTTTGCAAGTACAAGGAAAGTGGATCTGCATATCGTAATTGTACATTTGTATATATTGCAGCTGTGAAGATTAAAGCCTCCAGATATTTTGGGTGAAACCTGAATCTGTGATTTTACTAAACAGTGTGTAGAGAAGGTCACATGCTGGGAGTTGGACTCTGTTGATAGATGGACTGAAGCATGTTTTTGCTGTGAAAGGTCTCTGCTGTGTTTTTTTCTTGCTTCTGGGACACTTGCTATCCAGCTTGCCGCCATTTGGGGAGATCGTGATTTGGAAACTATACATCACTTCACAAACCGGCATCCTGCGGCAGTTATGACATGGGCACAGCATATTATTTGCGAACACAGAAATGCTGGACCACTCCAACAACCACCATGTCAGGCTACACAGAGAAGCCACTGAAATGCACAAGCATGTGGACAATTTCAACAGAAAGGAGGAGACCATGGAAATGAACAAAATCTGGCTACCAGTATTAAAAAAAAACTCTAAAATTACAACAGCAAAACAGCAGAGAGGAAACAACCGGGCACACCTAATCACCTCTCAACAAAAGATTCCCCCAGGCACTGCCAGGCCATCAAATGCTAATCAAGGTGGTCAGTTGAGACATTCACACCTAGCTCCAACAGACAAGAGTTCTTTGTCCTACCCTGGTCATTCCACAGACATATAAACCCACTTTCCTAGTTCCAATAGACCTCACTACCTCTGAGGATGATTGCCATAGATGCAGGCGAAACGTCAGGAGAAAATGCCTCTAGGACATGGCCATATAGCCCAAAATAACCTACAACAACCCAGTGATTCCGGCCATGAAAGCCTTCGACAATACATTAGTCATGACATGATTCTTCAAGGGCCCATATTTTCACATCATAGCTCTCAAAATAAGGTCCTCAAAAGAAGCAGGCTTGATATTTACTACACACTTTAGTTTAAACTTTTGCAGACTAAGTTTACTATCCGCAGAGGCAACCATGTGTAATGCTGAATGTTAACTAAGTCTGGAAAAAAAGGGTCTTACTTGGGCAGCAAGACAACATTTGATGACCGCAAAATAGTTCCTCTATTTTCCTAGGAAACCCCTTTGGAACCAAACCTTGAGGTGCCTCCTTGTGTTTGGAAGGCACGGAGTTGGAAGAGACCCCAAGGGCCATCCAATCCAGCCTCATTCTGCCATGCAGGACGACACAACTGAAGCAGTTCTGACAAATGACCATCTGGCCTGTTATCAAAATTCTATTCTATTTTGTTCACATCTCTCCTGGAATCTCTCTCTCTCTTAGGCGATCCCTCGTTGGCTGAGTAGGATAGTCTTCCAGGATCAGTGTTCTGGTGGGTCCGTAGGTGACTGTGGAGCCCTATTCTTGACCTGCATCTTCTCCCGCAGTGAGAGCATCAGTTTCCAGGTGGAAGGCGGTCTCGGTCAGGGTTGGCTTGACGTGCCTTCCTCTTGACACGTTTCTCTCTTTCCCCCTCCATTCATGCCTCTTCAAATTCTGCAGCACTGCTGGTCACAGCAGACCTCCAGCTGGAGCGCTCAAGGGCCAGGGCTTCCCAGTTCTCAGTGTCTATGCCAGAGTTTTTAAGGTTGGCTTTGAGCCCATCTTTAAATCTCTTTTCCTGTCCACCAACATTTTGTTTTCCGTTCTTGAGTTCGGAGTAGAGGAACTGCTTTGGGAGACAGTGGTCGGGCATCCGGACAATGTGGCTGGTCCAGCAGAGTTGATGGTGGAAGAGAGGAAGGAAGGAAGGGAAAGAAAGGAAGGGAGGAAAGGAAGGAAAGGAAGAGTGTAGGGAAGGTAGGGAGGAGGGAAGGAAGGAAGGGAAAAAAAGGAAGGAAGGAAGGAAGGAAGGAAGGAAGGAAGGAAGGAAGGAAGGAAGGAAGGAAGGGAAAGAAATAAGTGTAGGGAAGAGAAGGGAGAGAGAGAGGAAGGGGAAGGAAGAAAGGAGGGAAGGAGGGAGAGAGGAAGGAGGAGGGAAAGGGAAAGAAAAAGGGAGGAGAGAAGGAAGGAAGGGAAAGAAGGAAGGAGGAAGAGGAAGGAGAGAAAGAGGGGAGGGAAGGAAGGGAGGAGGGAAGGAAGGGAAGAAAAAGAGGGGAGGGAGGAAGGAAGGAAGGAAGGAAGGAAGGAAGGAAGGGAAAGAAAGTAAGTGTAGGGAAGAGAAGGGAGAGGAAGGGGAAGGAAAGTAAGTGTAGGGAAGAGAAGGGAGGGAGAGAGGAAGGGGAAGGAAGAAAGGTAGGGAAGGAGGAGAGAGGAGGAAGGAGGGAAGGAGGGGAAAGAAAAAAGGGAGGGAGGAAGGAAGGAAGGGAAAGAAAGGAAGGGAGGAAAGGAAGGAGAGAAAGAGTGTAGGGAAGGGAGGGAGGAAGGATGGATGGGAGGGAGGGAGAGAGGGAGGGAGGAAGGAAGGAAGGAAGGAAGGAAGGAAGGAAGGAAGGAAGGAAGGAAGGAAGGAAGAAGAAGAGGAAGGGAGGGAGGGAGGGAGGGAAGGATAGAAGGAGGAAAGAAAGAGAGAAGGAAGGAAGGATAAGATGGTGAGAGAGAGGAAGGCCTGAGAAAAGAACCCAGAAGGAAGGAAGGAAGGAAGGAAGAAAGAGAAGGAAGGGAAAGAAGGAGAGGAAGGGGAAGGAAAGAAGGAGGGAAGGGAAGAGAAGGGAGGGAGAGAGGAAGGGGGAAGGAAGGAAAGGAGGGAAGGGAGGGAGAGAGGAAGGAAGGAGGGAAGGAAGGGAAAGAAAGTAAGTGTAGGGAAGGGAGGGAGAGAGGAAGGGAGGAAAAGAAAGGAGGGAAGGAGAGGAAGGAAGGGAAGGAAGGAAGGAAGGAGGGAGGGAGAGAGGAAGGAAGAGGAAGGGAAGGGGGGGAAGAGAAAGGAAGGAGGGAGAAAGGAAGGAAGGAAGGAAAGGGAAGGAAGGAAAGAGAAATAAAAGAAAAGAAAGAAAGAAAGAAAGAAAGAAAGAAAGAAAGAAAGAAAGAAATAGAAAGAAAGAAAGAAGGGAGGAAGGGAGGAGAAGGAGGGAAGGAAGGAAGGAAGGAAGGAAGGAAGGAAGGAAGGACGGAAGGAAGGAAGGAAGGAAGGAAGGAAGGAAGGAAGGAAGGAAGGAAGGAAGGAAGGAAAGAAAAAAGGAGGAAGGGGGAGAGAGAGGAAGGGAAAAAAGGAAGGAAGGAGGAGAAAAGCCTCTTCCTCCCTGACAGCATTTCCAGAAGGGAGGGGCGAGGACCTTGTGGCATTTCCTTGCTTGGGAAGCGAAGGAAGGAAGGAGATGAAGGAAAGAAGGAAGGTGAGCGGGGCTGGGGGGGATATTCTGGGCTGCCCCCTGGATCCCTCCCAGAGGCTGCCTTGGGCTCTGCCTCCTTCTCTGCAGTGAGGTCTCTCTCTTTCTCGCTGGGAGCAGGAAGGGAAGCCTTGGCCTGTGTGTGTGTTGGGGGGAGGGTTCTCCTCCACGCCAAGTGCCCCCCCTCCCTTCAGGGAGACCAGACCCATCTCCTCCAGGATGTTTCCCTGGATGTTTCATTCAGGTGCCTGCAAGGGGAGCAGAGGTAAGCGGGGTTGGGTGGGTGGGGAGTGGGCCTCTTCTTTCCGGGCGGGGGGCTCATGGGGACATTGGAGAGGGTCCCGTGGGTGGGGGGAAGGCAGGGAGGTCTGCCCCCTGAAAAGGGAAGGGGTTTCGAGGAGGAGGAGGAGGAGGAGGAGGAGGAGGAAGGGAGGCCCTTCAGGGTGGGTCTTTTTGCCAGGGGAGGGGGCCCATATAAGCCCCTAAAAGAGGCAGTCAGTGGGGCTGCATTCCCTCCCCTTCTTGGGGGGGGGGGTCTCTGTGGGGCCGAGACTGGGAGGAAAGGCAATGGGAGGAAAGCCTTGGACTCTGGGGAAGTGGGGGGGGGCTATGATGGGATGGGGGGCGAAGTACAGGGGAGCAATCAAGAAAAGATAATTGGGGGGGGAGCCAGACTCAAGGCTTGGGGGAGGGAGTTCTGATGTCTCCCACCCCCCAATTCAGAGACCAAGGCTTTATTGTTTGTTTGTTTGTTTGTTTATTTATTTATCTCACCCAAAATGCCCAAAGGTCAGGCAGGGTCAGGCAAAAATGCCACCAAAGCATCAAAGGTGGTTGAATTCTTCCTCCACCTTTTGCGTTTTCTCAAGTTAGAGGCGAGAGATTGGGAGAGACTTGGCTTAAATGGAAGAAGTAACTGTTACTTTATTTGTATCGTTCTTGTGACAAAAGCGTAGTGGTTTCAAAAGTACAAATGCTTGTTGGTTACAAAGATGTCAACATTCCTTTTTGAAGATGTTACAAAACTAAAGTTTTAGCATGACTTCCTTTCAAGCCTTTCCTCTTTCCCAAAAGGCTTTTTATATGAACACACTCGCTGTCTCCAGCCACGTGTTGCTGTGGCCCAGTCTGAGTATATGTGTTTTGAGTGTGTTTATGTGTCTGTATATATTTGTGTATATGTGTATGTATGTGTATATGTATATATATGTGTGTGTGTGTGTGCGCGCACGTATACGTGTGTATATATTTGTGTATTTCTGTGTTTATATGTGTAGAGAGATGTAGAGAGAAAGCTGGAATGTGTCCAGAGGAGGGCGACTCAAATGATCAATGGTCTGGAGAACAAGCCCTATGAGGAGCGGCTTAAGGAGCTGGGCATGTTTAGCCTGAAGAAGGGAAGACTGAGAGGAGATATGATAGCCATGTATAAATATGTGAGAGGAAGCCACAGGGAGGAGGAGGGAGCAAGCTTGTTTTCTGCTTCCCTGGAGACTAGGACGCAATAGAAGAATGGCTTCAAACTACAAGAGAGGAGATTCCATCTGAACATGAGGAAGAACTTCCTGACTGTGAGAGCCGTTCAGCAGTGGAACTCTCTGCCCCGGAGTGTGGTGGAGGCTCCTTCTTTGGAAGCTCTTAAACAGAGGCTGGATGGCCATCTGTCAGGGGTGCTTTGAATGCAATATTCCTGCTTCTTGGCAGAATGGGGTTGGACTGGATGGCCCATGAGGTCTCTTCCAACTCTTTGATTCTATGATTCTATGTCCTCTCAAAATGAGATTCTAATAGATTCATAAAGGGAGATAGAAGAAGGCTGTTTCGTCGTGACATCAACATTGTGCTTTTCCTCCCCTTCAGCTCCAGGTCTACTTTGAGGAGAAGGTGGCCCCAGAGCCAGTGGGTTTTCCTGGATCCAGGCCTCCGGGGTCCCTCCAAGGAGACTGGTAAAGAGGCCTCTCTGGGTAAGGAGCCCTTTTACCTTTCTTGCAGAAGGCATGAATTTGTGATCTTGTCCGTTTGTCACTGCAGTGTTCAGGAAACATGCTGTATTAGGCATCGGCAGTTCATTCAGTGCTGGTTTTGAAATGTAAATCTTCACTTCTGGCCAAATACTAGAGTTGGAAGAGGCCTCCAAGGGCCATCCAGTCCAACCTCTGCCATGGAAGATGTCCATCTGAACATGAGGAAGAACTTCCTGACTGTGAGAGCCGTTCAGCAGTGGAACTCTCTGCCCCGGAGTGTGGTGGAGGCTCCTTCTTTGGAGGCTTTTAGACAGAGGCTGGATGGCCATCTGTCGGGGGTGATTTGAATGCAATATTCCTGCTTCTTGGACTGGATGGCCCACAAGGTCTCTTCCAACTCTTTGATTCTATGATTACACAGTCAAGTACAATGTAACATACACAACAGTTCTTCAATGGCACATCTCTGGTTCTGAATATAGAATTATCACCCCCTATAATACAAACCTGAAGTACTTTGGCCACATCATGAGGAGACATCAAAGCCTAGAGAAGGCAATGATGCTGGGGAAAGTGGAAGGCAAAAGGAAGAGGGGCCGACCAAGGGCAAGATGGATGGATGGCATCCTTGAAGTGACTGGACTGACCTTGAAGGAGCTGGGGGTGGTGACGGCCGACAGGGAGCTCTGGCGTGGACTGGTCCATGAGGTCACGAAGAGTCGGAGACAACGGAATGAATGAACAGCAACATACCACAAACATCTTGGACCCACAATACAACCTGCGTTTTGTGTCCCAAGGCTCTCGCCTGATAACAAAACCAGAATTTAACCTGGGATGTGACAAAATGAAACTTACTTAGACAAAGAACTCAAACATAAAAGTCTTTCCAAGGTTTATTATGTTTGTTTATACCCCCTTATCACTTCACAAGGTTTGAATTATCTATATAAATAAAAATGTAATGTGCGTTTGTGGGATTAACAGAACTAAAAAACCACTGGGGGAATGGACACCAAATTTGGACACAAGACACCTAACAACCCAAGGAGTGACCATCACTAAAAAAATTGAGTTTGTCATTTGGGAGTTGTAGTTGCTGGGATTTATAGTTCACCTACAATCAAATAACATTCTGAACCCCACCAACAATGGAATTGAACCAAACTTGGCACACAGTTCTCCCATGACCAACAGAAAATACTGGAAGGGTTTGATGGGCAGTGTTCTTTGATTTTGGAGCTATAGTTCACCTACATCCAGAGATCACTGTGGACTCAAACAATGATGGATCTGGACCAAACTCTACACAAATACTCAATATGCCAAATGTGAACACTGGTGGAGTTTGGGGAAAATAGAATCTTGACATTTGGGAGTTGTAGTTGCTGGGATTTATAGTTCACCTACAATCACAGAGCATTCTGAAACCCACCAACGATACAATTGGGCCAAACCTCCCACACAGAACCCCCATGTGGGCCACAGCAATCATGTGGCAGGGGACAGGTAGTAGTAGTAGTAGTAGTAGTAGTAGTAATAATAATAATAATAGTAAAAGGTAATTATTATTTTGTATTATGTTGTATTACTATAATGTATTTGCATTCATCTGGGCATTGAATGTTTACCTTTTTTTGTCTGGAAACAACCCTTAGTTCTCCTGGGGAAAGAGAAAGGTTGGTCTATAAATAAAGTTTTTATTGTATTGTCGAAGGCTTTCATGGCCGGAATCACTGGGTTGTTGTAGGTTTTTTCGGGCTATATGGCCATGTTCTGGAGGCATTTTCTCCTGACGTTTTGCCTGCATCTATGGCAAGCATCCTCAGAGGTAGTGAGGTCTGTTGGAACTAGGAAAAGGGGTTTATATATCTGTGGAATGACCAGGGTGGGACAAAAGACTCTTGTCTGTTGGAGCTAGGTGTGAATGTTTCAACTGACCACCTTGATTAGCATTTCAGGTGAAAAGTTAGGAGAAATGCCTCTAGAACATGGCCATATAGCCCCCAAAAAACTACAACAACCCAAAGTTTTTATTATTTATTATTATTATACATTTATTATTCCAAAGGTAGAAACCAGAATTCAAGTCCACAAATCAAACCAGGAAGTCAAAATTCAGAGTCAAGGATTCAGGTCTGGATCAGGATTACGGGAGCCAAGGTCAGAGTTCATTATTCTACCCAGGGGCAGTAGAGTCAAGATCCAGGACTAGAGATCTAGCCCAAGGGTAACAGCCAGGATCCAAGACATTGCTCCCATAGTTGACTTTAGTACTACTAACGAGGAATCCCTTCCGTCCCTCTTTTTATGCAGAGATCCTCAGCAGGCCTTCACCAATAATCCCTGAAACCTGTAAGACATTCCTTGGGAATGGAAGACCATCTTGACCCCTTCCAAGCAGGAGTCAGATTAACCTCTTCCAAGCGCTCAGCACCAGCTGAGCCAGACCCACCAAACTGCTGGTGATGACACTGATCCTTGAAGCTGTTCTTGTCATCCACCACCATCACCCCATAACCAGGCCAGCAGGATATGCATTTTGTTGATGTTCTCCATCTCATTGTTCTCCTTTCAGGTACTGGAATCCTTTGAGGAAGCCGTCCTGTGTTTCTCGGAGAAGGAGTTGTGTGTCCTGGATCAGGTCTAGTGGGCTTCATATGTAGACGAGACGATGGAGACCTGTGAGAACATGCCCTCTGGGTAAGAACATGTCCTTTCCACTGCTCCTCAGAGTTGGAGCTTCCATGTCCCCTCTTCCTTTCCTTTCCATTGTCTTTTGGAGTTTCGAGTGATGGGGAAACTCTTACATGTTATCTTTGGAGCAATTCTCTAAACAAAGAATTCAGAAATGTGGTTTCCTAAGGCCAGAGAGCCCACAAAGAAGGAATAGGGGTTAATCTGATCAGTTCAAGGGCTTCATCTCTGATGTTTTAAGAATGTACAGTAGAGTCTCACTTAGCTAACCTTTGCATATCCAATGTTCTGTATTATCCAACGCTGTCTGCCTCCCACTCAAATCCACAGCTGTTTCAATACATTGTGATGTTTGGTGGACCCCAGCTTTGGAGCTCATTACCTGGGGTGATTATGTTAGCTCCCACCTTGTCAGCTTTTAGGAAAAACTTGAAATTCAATGTGCTGGCTTTAGCCTATAAAGCCTTAAACTATTCAGGCCCAGCTTATCTGTCCAAACGTATCTCTTCCTATGAACCATCTAAGAGCTTAAGGTTGTCTGGGGAGGCCCTGCTCTCGATCCCGCCTGCCTCGCAAGTGCGATGGTCAGAGACGAAGGACAGGGCCTATATACATACATACATAGAATATATTATATTATTAGCATAGTACAATATCAGTATTAAATATTACTATATTGTACTATACCATTATATTGTAAGATTATATGTAATATAAATATATAGTTATATTATTATTATATTGCATTACATAATAATACAAATATTATATGTATATACAATATATTATATTACATTACATTATATTATTAGCATAGCACATGTTAAGTAGATTAAGGAGATTCTTGGAGCTTAAGAAGCAGTTGAGATCAGGTTGTTATTCAATCCTTCATTTCTGTGCTTTCTTCTAATGGAATTTTCTTTTCCCTCAAAATAGAAATCAGGGAGAGAACGAGAACCATGGAGAGCCAGCTGTAACAAAGCCTGACATGGAAAACCCAACCCAAGTGACAAACCCAAAGACCTTCTCTTCCTTCCAGAAGGCTGATCATTCTGAACCTCTAACCTCAGAATCAAACAAAATTGAATGTTCTGACTGTGGGAGAATTTGCAAATGCCATTCACAGTTAGACATAGATGCCAGGCTCCACAAAGGAGACCAATGTATGGACTGTGGAAACAGTTTTAGTCCGTGTGATCATCTACATTCACATCAAAGAACACACACAGAAAGGAAAACCTATCAATGTATGGATTGTGGAAAGACCTTTGGTTTTAGCAGCAATCTGCGTCGCCATCAGATGATCCACACGGGAGAGAAGCCACATAAATGCATGGAATGTGGGAAGTGCTTCAGGGAGAGTGGAAGGCTTCGTTGTCATCAAAGGATCCACACAGGGGAGAAGCCATATAAATGCATGGAATGCGGAAAGAGCTTTAGTGATAACCGAACGTATATGAATCATATAAAGATCCACACAGGGGAGAAACCATTCAAATGCATGGAATGTGGAAAGAGCTTCACTCAGAGGGCACATCTGCGTGGCCATCAAAGGACCCACACAGGAGAGAAGCCATATCAATGCAAGGAATGCGGAAAGGGTTTCAGTGATAATCGAACATGCATTAACCACCAGGCGATTCACTCAGGGGAGAAACATATTGATACTGGGAAGAGGCCATATAAATGCATGGATTGCGGGAAGAATTTCCGCCGGAGCGCACATCTGCGTAGGCATCAAAGAATACACACAGGAGAGAAGCCATATAAATGCATGGAATGTGGAAAGAGCTTCCGAGATACTGGAACGTATCATAGACACCTAAGGATGCACACAGGAGAAAAACCATATGAATGTATGGAATGTGGAAAGAGCTTCGCTGATGGTGCGCAACTCGGTTTGCATCAAAGAATGCACACAGGGGAAAAGCCATACAAATGCATGGAATGTGGAAAGAGTTTCGGTCGGAGTAATGCTCTGAGTTGCCATCAAAGAATACACACCGGGGAGAAGCCATATAAATGCATGGAATGTGGAAAGAGCTTCCGTGTTAGTGGAACATATAATAAACATTTAAAGACCCACAGAGGAGAGGCGCCATTTAAATGCATGGAATGTGGAGAAAACTTCAGTGATAGTGGATCATATAATAATCACATATGGACCCACACAGGAGAGAAGCCATATCAATGCATGGAATGTGGAAAATGTTTCATTGATAGTGTATCATATAATAATCATGTAAGGACCCACACAGGGGAGAAGCCATATCAATGCCTAGAATGTGGAAGGAGTTTCAGTGATAGTGGATCATATAATAATCACGTAAAGACGCACACAGGGGAGAAGCCATATCAATGCATGGAATGTGGAAAGTGTTTCCGTCGGAAGGCACATGTGCAATCCCATCTCAGAACCCACACAGAAGAAAAGCCGTATACATGCATTGAATGTGGTAAGAGTTTCAGGTGGAGTGTGCAGCTGCATTGCCATCAAATATCCCACACAGGGGTGAAGCCACATCAATGCATGGAATGTGGAAAAGGTTTCACTGATCGTGGATCATATAATAATCATGTAAGGACCCACACAGGAGAGAAGCCATATCAATGCATGGAATGTGGAAAAAGTTTCCGTCGGAGTGCACATGTGCGTTCCCATCAAAGGACCCACACAGGAGAGAAACCATATATGTGCATGGAATGTGGAGAGAGTTTCCGGTGGAGTAGGCAGCTGCATTGCCATCAAATATCCCACACGGGGGAAAAGCCATATAAATGCATGGAATGTGGGAAGAGTTTCAGTGATCCAGGATCGTATAATAATCATCTAATGGCTCACACAGGAGAGAAACCATATATGTGCATTGAATGTGGAAAGGCCTTCAGTAGTATTAGCTCGTGTTGTAAACATCTCTTGACTCACATAGGTGAAATCTTATGAATGCATGGAATGAAATTCAGAGGAAATAGTCATTTAGTTCCTAGTTCCTTTGAATTTACCACCTTTGGAATTCCTCAAATGACTTACTAATAGGAAACCCATTTCTTCTAGTCCAAGTATTGTTGATACTTATTCCCCTTAATAAGTCTTGATATTTTTTCCATGTTTATATATATATTTTATAATGAAACTGAATGGCACCTGCAATAAAGTTGGTTTTTACAAGTTCTGGATGAGTCAGAGTATCTGTTATAAAATCAGTCATTTGGAGCCTTCCTGCCTCCTTCTGAGCCCAAAATTCAGCTCTCTGCTAAAGGAGCGGGCTGAGGGTCCAACGCCCGGCACGTTCTGCTACCTTCTTGTTGATATTTTTTTTATTATAAGTAAAGTTTAAAAGAAAGTAAGAACAAAGGAGATAACATTGAAAGTGGTGGAACATTATGTTTAAAGGGAAATAGGAAAATTGAAAAGAGAAAAAAAATAAGATGAAGGTGAGAAAAAAGAAAGAGAAAAAAAATAAAGACAAAAAGGCTCAATGCATTGGGGAAAAAAGTGAAACAGACCATGATGAGATTATTTGCCAAATCTGGTTTGCACAAAGGGTGAATCTTGGAGAACATAATGGGTTATGTAATTTGAACAGTTCAATGTGGAACCGTAGTGTAGTGTATACCAATTTATACACTACTTACCTACTTAGGCGATCCCTCATTTTCCGAGGAAGATTGTCTTCCAGTATTCTTGTGGGTCCGTATGTGGCTGTGGAGCCCTGTTCTTGCTCTGCATCTTCTTCCTCAGTGAGGGCATTGGTTTCCAGGTGGAAGGCGGTCTCAGTCAGGGTTGGCTTGACGGACCTTCCTCTTGACATCCTCCATTTGTGCCTCTTCAAATTCTGCAGCACTGCTGGTCACAGCTGACCTCCAGCTGGAGCGCTCAAGGGCCAGGGCTTCCCAGTTCTCAGTGTCTATGCCAGAGGTTTTAAGGTTGGCTTTGAGCCCATCTTTAAATCTCTTTTCCTGTCCACCAACATTCCTTTTTCCGTTCTTGAGTTCGGAGTAGAGCAACTGCTTTGGGAGACGGTGGTCGGGCATCCAGACAACATGGCCAGTCCAGTGGAGTTGATGGCGGAGGACCATCGCTTCAATGCTTGTGGTCTTTGCTTCTTCCAGCATGCTGACATTTGTCTGCTTGTCTTCCCAAGAGATTGGCAGGATGTTTCAGAGGCAACACTGATGGAATCGTTCCAGGAGTGGCATGTGATGTCTGTAGGCAGTCCACATATCGCAGGCATATAGCAGGGTTGGGAGGACAATCGCTTTATAAACAAGCACCTTGGTATCCCTACGGATGTCCCAGTCCTCAAACACTCTCTGCTTCATTCAGAAAAATGCTGCACTCGCAGAGCTCAGGCAGTGTTGTATTTCAGTGTCGATGTTGACTTTGGTGGAGTGGTGGCTGCCAAGGTAGCGGAAATGGTCAACATTATCTAATGTTACACCATTAAGCTGTATCTCTGGCATTGGAGAGGGGTTGGCTGGTGACTGGTTTTCGCGATGTTCAGTGACAGGCCAAGCTTCGTGTATGCTTCTGCGAATTACATAACCCATTGAGTCTCAGAGAACACAATGGGTTATGTAATTTGAACAGCTCAATGTGGAACATACCGATTTATACACTACTGATGTACCATGTTATCCATGGCAGCAACCTCTC
The DNA here is from genome assembly GCF_025583915.1 of Anolis sagrei ordinatus. Lineage (NCBI taxonomy): Eukaryota > Metazoa > Chordata > Lepidosauria > Squamata > Anolidae > Anolis > Anolis sagrei. The sequence goes on along the minus strand of NW_026845477.1, from coordinate 308,696,067 downwards.
CACAAAAGTCAATATTGAGACCAAAACACAACACTGCCTGAGCTCTGCGAGTGCAGCTTTTTTGTTGCGGAATACCCGGAAATTCATTTGAGTGCTTTAGGAGAAGGAAGAGGATGGAGAGACAGCATGTCCAATTTCCAGGCCTTTATTTCTATCTCTGCAGAGTATGGGGTGTACAGCGAACAATATGAAAATCATGAAGGGAATCATGACCCTCGTATCGAAGTAAAGGTTAGCTAGTGCAAACACTTTGACTGACCAAGGTCCAGTGCCTTGGAGACTATGGAACAATGGCTTCAAGCTACAGGAAAGAAAGGAGATTCCACCTGAACATTTATTTATTTATTTCATATCAAAAGCATTGTGTAAATTAGTATAAAACTGATAAAAATAGAAGGAGTACAAGTGTCACACTTGAGGTCTAAATCGCTTCAGCATTTATAGCATAAAATCAACTTAGATGACTCTTTAAAGTTAGATGACTCTTTAAAGTTCAGTTCCTTAAATCTCTAATTGAATTATCACTTTCATATGCTTATAACACAAGATCTGATCAAGGCAATCTCCTTTAGTTAATTCAGCCTTTTAACTTCATTATAACTTATTTCTTAATATGAAAATCATGAAGGGAATCATGACCCTCGTATCGAAGTAAAGGTTAGCTAGTGCAAACACTTTGACTGACCAAGGTCCAGTGAAAATCAATACCATCTGTAGTTTTTCACAGGCTTGAAAGTTCCCCCATTAGAGAAATGCCTTTTTCCCTTTCGAAGGATCGGCAAGAACTTAAACCTTCTATTTTATTCTAAATTATTATGATTTCCATTATGAGTAGATCAATGGGTACTTCTCCGGTGGGAAGGTAACAGCACTCCATGCAGTCATGCCGGCCACATGACCTTTGAGGTGTCGACGGACAAGCTCTTCAGCTTAGAAATGGAGATGAGCACCACACCCCAGAGTCAGACACAACTGGACTTAATGTCAGAGGGAAACCTTTACCTTTACCTAAGTGTTGTAAATTATTTTTAAGAAGAAGAAGTCCTAGGGAGGAGGGACCAGGCTTTTTTTCTGCTGCCCTGGAGACTATGGAACAATGGCTTCAACCTACAGGAAAGAAAGGAGATTCCACCTGAACATTTATTTATTTATTTCATATCAAAAGCATTGTGTAAATTAGTATAAAACTGATAAAAATAGGAGTACAAGTGGCTAAATATCTTTTGACCAAAAACGAGCAACAGCAACAGCATTGTCTGTGGCCTCCAACAATTTTTCCTCTGTACATGAGGCAGGGCATAGTGGACAGGCATACAGATGCGGAGTTGTCTCTTCTGCTCCACAGTCACAAAAAGTATGGGATTCTTTTAGGTAGTGCAATTTTGCCAGGTTGTCTTTTCATCTGCCCACTCCACTTCTGAGTCTATTCAGGGACTTCCAAGTTGCCCATTCTTGTTTTGCCCCTGGAGGAAGACCCTCCATCTTGGGGAGCCATCTAGTTGAGATTTCCTGGTTCAGCTGCCCAGAGGGATACCCTCGCTGTTGCTGGCTGGACACCAAGAGGAGTGGTGGTTCTCATAAAGCTTTTCCTTGATTGGAGTCTACTAGGAGGAGGCTAGGAGCCATGTAGTGGGTGTCTACTTGAACATGAGGAAGAACTTCCTAACCGTGTGAGAGAACTGTTCAGCAGTGGAACTTTCTGCCTGTCCCGGAGTGTGGTGGAGGCTCCTTCTTTGGAGGCTTTGAAGCAGAGGCTGGATGGCCATCTGTCGGGGATGCTTTGAAGGCAATTTCCCTGCTTCTTGGTGGAATGGGGTTGGACTTCTTGGTGGAATGGGGTTGGGCTGGGTGGCCCACCAGGTCTTTTCCAAGTCGAGGATGCTATGATCCTACAGACTATTGGAGCCTCCCTTGAGCAGAAAGGAAGAAGAGCCCTGACACTTGGTCAACAACAGGGAAGGGAAGTGGAAAGGGGGTGGAAGGCTCCCTTGGCCTTCCTTTGAGAGATGGAGGTGAAGCTTAACTTTGGGAAGAGAAGCTCTCTCAAGGTGCCTCTCTAGCCCAGGACCTTCTCTCTCCCTTTATGACTCTCCCATCCTAGCCCTCCCGAAATCCTAGAGAGCCAGGGAGTGCAGGCAAGGGAGGAAAGGAAAGGGAGGAGAGGTTTGCCCCTGGAGATGGTGGTTGGGCATCTGGACAACGTGGCCTTCAGTCTAGTGGAGTTGATGGTGGAGGAGCATCGCTTCAATGTTGGTGGTCCTTGCTTCTTCCAGCACGCTGACATTTGTCTGCTTGTCTTCCCAAGAGATTTGCAGGATTTTCCGGAGGCAGCGCTGATGGAATCGTTCCAGGAGTTGCATGTGACATCTATAGACAGTCCACGTTTCGCAGGCATATAGCAGGGTTGGGAGGACAATAACTTTATAAACAAGCACTTTGGTAACCCTATGGATGTCCCAATCCTCAAACACTCTCTGCTTCATCGGAAAAATGCTGCACTTGCAGAGCTCAGGCGGTGTTGTATTTCGGTGTCGATGTTGACTTTTGTGGAGAGGTGGCTGCCAAGGGAGCAGAAATGGTCAACATTTTGAATGAGAGGGAAGGGATTATGGTTTCTCAACCTTCCTAATGCCGTGACCCCTGAATCCAGTTCCTCATGTTGTGGTGACCCCCAACCATAACATTATTTTCGTTGCTACTTCATAACTGTAGTTTTGGAATCGTCATGTAAATATCTGATATGCAGGATGCATTTTCATAACCTGGACTAAATTTGGCACAAATACCAAATACAGCCACATTTGCATACTGGTGGTGTGGGGGGAAGATTGATGTTGTCATTTGGGAGTTGTAGTTGCTGGGATTTATAGTTTGCCTACAATCAAAGAGCATTCTGGACTCCACCAACAATGGAATTGGACCAAACTTGGCACACAGAACTCCCATGACCAACAGAAAATACTGGAAAAGGTTGGTGGGCATTGACCTTGAGTTTGGGAGTTGTAGTTCACTTCCATCTAGAGAGCACTGTGGACTCGAAACAACGATGGATCTGGACCAAACTTGGCACGAATACTCAATGTGCCCAAATGTGAACACTGGTGGAGTTTGGGGAAAATAAACCATGACATTTGGGAGTTGTATTTACTGGGATTTATACTTACTTAGGCGATCTCTCGTTTTCCGAGGATGATTGTCTTCCAGTATTCTTGTGGGTCCGTATGTGGCTGTGGAGCCCTATACTTGATCTGCATCTTCTTCCGCAGTGAGGGCATTGGTTTCCAGGTGGAAGGCGGTCCCGGTAAGGGTTGGCTTGAATCGCCTTCCTCTTGGCACGTTTCTCTCTTTCGCCCTCCATTTGTGCTCTTCAAATTCTAGCACTGCTGGTCACAGCTGACCTCCAGCTGGAGCGCTCAAGGGCCAGGGCTCCCCCCCCCCCCTTGATGGACTGTCACCTTGTCGTGGTGAGGGGGCTTGCGTGTTCCGATGAACCTGTAGGCACAACAACTGGAGTCATGCACTCCCGGGAGTGGCCGCTGGGATTTATAGTTCACCTACAATCAAAGAGCATCCTGAATCCCACTGTTGCATCCCAGTTCAGGAAACGAGACCATAAGATTAAATCCACCACACTGGACTGTGGGGGGAAAAAATCCTCTTTATTGATGAAAAATGGTTACAAAAGAAAGGTAAATGCAAAGTCAAAATGTCACAGTACAAACACAGCAGTCAGGAAAAACTTGGAACTTGAGCAAATTCCAAAAGCCACAATACAGAAACCAGGAACCTGTTGGCATCACTAACCATACTTGAAAACTAGAAGCCTCTGGCAATGCAGGCCATGGAACACAGGAAATCTGCCACGGTACTGCCTCAGTCTAAAACGTTGCTTGATCTAGCTAGACAGCTGGGGAGAGGCTCCTTAAACTAAAGAAACTATTTCTTGAAACGCCTCCAGACTTTGAAGCCTCCCTCTCCCGTAATCTATTTGACCTTCGTAGAAACTGTGATTCACTCCTGTTTTTCCGAAGTAGGTGTGTTGCTAGACAGCCGGGGAGAGGCCCCTTAAACTAAAGAAACTATTTCTTGAAACGCCTCCAGACTTTGAAGCCTCCCTCTCCTGTAATCTATTTGACCTTCGTAGAAACTGCGATTCACTCCTGTTTTTCCAAATCTGTTCTCCTCGGTCCTCATCAGCAAACCCAGATGTGAGTCCCTCTGGAGAGCTATCACTGCTTGATTCCAAAACATTCTCATCAGGAAGTTCAGTTTCACTTTCCCCGCCACTGGCCTCAGAATCAACAGTTTCAACACCATCAGGGAAAGATACATGTTCAGAGGCCTGTTCAGTTGCATCAGGAAATACAATTAAAGAATCAGGTTCAGGTTCAGGTTCGCACGGAGGCTGAACCCCAACACCCACCAACAATACAATTGAGCCAAACTTCCCACACAGAATCCCCATGACCAACAGAAAACACTATGACACCCCCTCGCGACCCCCCTAAGGGTCCCAACCCCCAGGTTGAGAAACACTGGATTAGGGGGAAGGAGGGAGGGGGGTGGAGGGCTCCTTTGGCCTTCCTTTGAGAGATGGGGTGAAGCCCACATTTGGGGAGAATGACCCTCAATGTGCCTCCTTCCCTCCTCTCCAGGGAAGTCATGCTCCCCATGCTCTATTCCGCTTTGGTTAGACCACACCTGGAATATTGTGTCCAATTCTGGGCACCACAATTCAAGAGAGATATTGACAAGCTGGAATGTGTCCAGAGGAGGGTGACTAAAATGTTCAAGGGTCTGGAGAACAAGCCCTATGAGGAGCGGCTTAAGGCTGGGCATGTTTAGCCTGAAGAAGAGAAGGCTGAGAGGAGATATGATAGCCATGTATAAATATGTGAGAGGAAGCCACAGGGAGGAGGAGGGAGCAAGCTTGTTTTCTGCTTCCACGGAGACTAGGATGTGGAACAATGGCTTCAAACTACAAGAGAGGAGATTCCATCTGAACATGAGGAAGAACTTCCTGACTGTGAGAGCCGTTCAGCAGTGGAACTCTCTGCCCCGGAGTGTGGTGGAGGCTCCTTCTTTGGAAGCTTTTAAACAGAGGCTGGATGGCCATCTGTCAGGGGTGCTTTGAATGCAATATTTCCGCTTCTTGGCAAGGGGTTGGACTGGATGGCCCAGGAGGTCTCTTCCAACTCTAGGATTCTATGATTCTATGATTCTCTCCCTCTGTGGCTCTCCCCATCGCAGTCCTCCTGAAATCCTAGAGAGGCAGGAAGTGCAGGCAAGGGAGGAGGAGAGGAGCCCCCTTTCCCCCTGACGTCACTTCCGGGAGGAAGAGCTGCTCCACCACGTGGACCTTGGTGCACTTCCTTTCTTGGGAAGAGAAGGAAGGAAGTCAGAGGGGAAGGTGAGCAGGGCTGGGGGTGGAGGGACATTGTGGGGGGCCCCTTGGCCCACCCAAAGGGGCTGCCTTGGACTCTGCCTCCTCTCTCCATTGGGGTCTTTTCCTCTCTCTCTCTTTTGGGGCCCAGAGGGTGGAGCAGAAGGGAAGGGCCAGGGAAGCTTTTCTTTGTGTGTGGGATTCTCCTTTCAGAAAGCCTTCATAACACCCCCCCCCCTTCAGAGAGAGAACTCCTTCCACTTTGAAGCCCCATCTACTCCAGGATGCCCCCCCCCTATTAATTCAGGTTCCTACAAGGGGTGCAGAGGAAAGAGGAGGTCCCCAAATGGGCCTCTTTTTTTGCCAGGGGAGGGGGCCATGGAGGTGGGGGTCACATGGTGGGAGAGGGAGGCAGGAAGTCCTGCCCTCCTGGAAAAAAAAGAGGTTTTGAGGAGGAGGGCGACTAAAATGATCAAGGGTCTGGAGAACAAGCCCTATGAGGAGCGGCTTAAGGAGCTGGGCATGTTTAGCCTGAAGAAGAGAAGTATGAGAGACATGGTTTAAAAAAGGGAATTTTCAGAGATGTTCCCAATGCCCATATATCATGAGCTACTGCCATATTGGCCTATTTCTGCAGTAGGCCTATGTTTACAGAAAATGCTGATTGTTTGAGAAATCAACGCTCCAAAGAAAAAGTTACTGTTCAAGGATAACAGTATATCCGGACAAAACCAGCTTATTTATTTCTCGTGTCAGAGCAGCCAGTCAATTATATTACATTTCTAACAGAACAAAGCAAACAAACAGAGAAAATACAAAATGTGTGAGTTTGGTAGTTGATTAAATGTCCTTTGACCAGTATCTGGCCACTTGGAGTGCCTCTGGTGTTGCCGCAAGAAGGTCCTCCATTGTGCATGTGGCAGGGCTCAGGTTGCATTGCAGCAGGTGGTCAGTGGTTTGCTCTTCTCCACACTCGCATGTCATGGATTCCACTTTGTGGCCCCATTTCTGAAGGTTGGCTCTGCATCTTGTGGTGCCAGAGCGCAGTCTGTTCAGTGCCTTCCAAGTCGCCCAGTCCTCTGTGTGCCCAGGGGGGAGTCTCTCATTTGGTATCAGCCATTGGTTGAGGTTCTGGGTTTGAGCCTGCCACTTTTGGACTCTTGCTTGCTGAGGTGTTCCAGCGCATGTCTCTGTAGATCTTAGAAAACTATTAAAACCAGCTAGCTAATGGCTAGTTAGAACCCGCAAGTTTCCCAATCGCTCTGGAGCCATGTTTGCAACAGACTAACAGATAAGATAAAGTCATGGTCAGAGAATAGACCATAGTTGTGCCATCGTTAGGATCCCACGTGTGCTATAATATCAATCAAAATCATAAACAACTAATGAACAACTGCATAGCTAGCTTACTTTGAGATCGTCCGGGGAGGCCCTTCTCTCGATCCCGCCTGCTTCACAGGCACGTCTGGCGGGGACGAGAGAAAGGGCCTTCTCGGTGGTGGCCCCCCGGCTGTGGAACGACCTCCCTGCTGACATCAGACAGGCGCCCTCCCTTTTGTCCTTCCGTCGGAGCCTGAAGACCTGGCTTTTTGAGAAGGCATTCAACTGAGCGCTACGGCAATAAGAAATTGACAATTGGAACGGTTTACGGATGATGATATTGGTTATGATTCCAGGATATGACGGAGCGGATTATTTAGTGTAACTAGTTTATAGTATTATTGTTGTATTGATTGCTTGTTTCTGTCTTTTGTAAACTGTTTTTATATGTTGTGCACCGCTGCGAGTCGCCCTAGGGCTGAGAGCGGCGGTCAATAAATGAAGTAAATAAATAAATAAATAAATAAATAAATAAATAGCTTAGACCAATGAAATGATTTGTCTTTGGGAACGAATGGAAATGTATATTCCATTTACTATAAATATTCTGCAGCCCCCTTGGGGGTTGCGACAAACCCTTTGATTGCATCCCTGTATGCTTGTTTGTCGTTATTGCTATGGCCACGCAATAAATAGTTTTTTGCTGTTAAAAAGATTCAACTTTTGTGGCGTCCATCCTTGCCCTCCCCATTGGAAAGGGGGCTTCTGCCTTTTTGGGAAATATTTTGGTTTCTTTGCCCCTACAAGAGGAGACATGATAGCCATGTATAAATATGTGAGAGGAAGCCACAGGGAGGAGGAGGGGGCAAGCTTGTTTTCTGCTTCCTTGGAGACTAGGACACAAGGGAACAATGGCTTCAAACTACAAGAGAGGAGATTCCATCTGAACACGAGGAAGAACTTCCTGACTGTGAGAGCCGTTCAGCAGTGGAACTCTCTGCCCCGGAGGGAGTGTGGTGGAGGCTCCTTCTTTGGAAGCTTTGAAACAGAGGCTGGATGGCCATCTGTCAGGGGTGCTTTGAATGCAATATTCCTGCTTCTTGGCAGAATGGGGTTGGACTGGATGAAGGCCCATGAGGTCTCTTCCAATTCTAGCCACCTGCACATCTTCTATTTTTGTCAGTTTTATGCTAATTCATGCAATGCTTTTGATATTAAATTTTAAAAAACTGACCCCAGCCCCTTGTGAAAGGAAGCCCCCCAGTCCCTTCCTCTCTCTGTTCCTCATTTGCCACCAAGAAACTCCCCTCCGAGAAGGTCTGTGCTTGGATGGCCTCCTTCTCCCCTCAACGTCGTTTGAGGAGCCAGCAAACCACTGGCTGCGACACTTGGCCTGACCTTCAAGCTACACTTAACAACCACCACTATCACCCCATAACCGGATCATCAGGCTTTGCGTTTTGGTGATGTTCTCCATCTTGTTCTCCTTTCAGGCTCTGACATCATTTGTGTTTCTGTAAGAAGGAGTTGTGTGTCCTGGATCAGATCTAGTGGGCTTCATGTGAAGATGATACAATGGAGACCTGTGAGAGCATGCCCTCTGGGTAAGAATGCAACATTCCCGCTGCTCCTCACCCTACAGCATTGGGCCTCCCAGAGCTGGAGCTTCCATGTCCTCTCTCCCTTTCCTTTCCATTGTCTTTTGGAGCAAACAGAAAAAACAATCTGGAGTGCCTGATATTTTAGAGCAGTGGTTCCCAACTTTTTTTTTTACTGCTTAACGGCGTCCCTACCTTTGGGAACCTGCTGGAACCGCTTTGAGTCACACAGGAGCCCAAAGGATGGAGGCAAGAAACACAGCTTTGGGTTGCTGTAGGTTTTTTCAGGCCATATGGCCATGTTCTAGAGGCATTCTCTCCTGACGTTTCTCCTGCATCTTTGGCAAGCATCCTCAGAGGTAGTGAGGTCTGTTGGAAATAGGAAAAATGGGTTTATATCTCTGTGGAATGACCAGGGTGGGCAAAGGACTCTTGTCTGCTGGAGCTAGGTGTGAATGTTTCAACTGACCACCTTGATTAGCATTTGATGGCCTGGCAGTGCCTGGGGCAATCTTTTGTTGAGAGGTGATTAGATGTCCCTGATTGTTTCCCCTCTGTTGTTTTGCTGTTGTAATTTTAGAGTTTTTTTTAATACTGGTAGCCAGATTTTGTTCATTTTCATGGTTTCCTCCTTTCTGTTGAAATTGTCCACATGCTTGTGGATTTCAATGGCTTCTCTGTGTAGTCTGACATGGTGGTTGTTGGAGTGATCCAGCATTTCTGTGTTCTCAAATAATATGCTGTATTTATTTATTTATCGAGTCATCAGCAACCAGTCAATTATATTACATTTCTAACAGAACAAAGCAAACAAACAGACAAAATACAAAAATACAAAATACAGAATACAAAATTGTGAGTTTGGTAGTTGATTAAATGTCCTTTGACCAGTATCTGGCCACTTGGAGTGCTTCCGGTGTTGCTGCAAGAAGGTCCTCCATTGTGCATGTGGCTGGGCTCAGGGTGCATTGCAGCAGGTGGTCAGTGGTTTGCTCTTCTCCACACTCGCATGTCGAGGATTCCACTTTGTAGCCCCATTTCTGAAGGTTGGCTCTGCATCTCGTGGTGCCAGAGCGCAGTCTGTTCAGCGCCTTCCAAGTCGCCCAGTCTTCTGTGTGCCCAGGGGGAGTCTCTCATTTGGTATCAGCCATTGGTTGAGGTTTGTGTTTGAGCCTGCCACTTTTGGACTCTCGCTTGCTGAGGTGTTCCAGCGAGTGTCTCTGTAGATCTTAGAAAACTATTTCTAGATTTAAGTCGTTGACGTGCTGGCTGATACCCAAACAGGAGATGAGCTGGAGATGTCTCTGCCTTGGTCCTTTCACTATTGGCTGCTACTTCCCGGCGGATGTCAGGTGGTGCAATACCGGCTAAGCAGTGTAATTTCTCCAGTGGTGTAGGGCGCAGACACCCCGTGATAATGCGGCATGTCTCATTAAGAGCCACAGCCACTGTTTTAGTGTGGTGAGATGTGTTCCACACTGGGCATGCGTACTCAGCAGCAGAGTAGCGCAGCGCAAGGGCAGATGTCTTCACTGTATCTGGTTGTGATCCCCAGGTTGTGCCAGTCAGCTTTTGTATGATATTGTTTCTAGCACCCACTTTTTGCTTGATGTTCAGGCAGTGCTTCTTGTAGGTCAGAGCACGGTCCAGAGTGACTCCCAGGTATTTGGGTGCGCTGCAATGCTCCAGTGGGATTCCTTCAGAGCTGCTTCAATGCTCCAGTGGGATTCCTTCCCAGGTAATCCTCAGAGCTCGGGATGCTTGTCTGTTCTTGAGATGAAAAGCACATGTCTGTGTTTTAGATGGATTAGGGATCAGCTGGTTTTCCCTGTAATAGGCAGTAAGAGCACCTAGAGCTTCGGAGAGCTTCTGTTCTACCATCTCAAAGCTCCCTGCTTGAGCAGTAATGGCACGATCATCAGCATAGATGAAACTCTCTGTCCCTTCTGGCAGTGACTGGTCATTTGTGTAGATGTTGAACATGGATGGAGCAAGCACACTCCCCTGAGGCAGGCCGTTCTTCTGTTTCCGCCATCTGCTTCTCTGGCCCTGGAACTCAACAAAAAAGCTCCTGTTTTGTAGCAGGTTTCCTATGAGGCGGGTGAGGTGGTCGTCCTTTGTGATATTATACATTTTTCTCAGGAGGAGGCGGTGGTTCACAGTATCATAGGCTGCTGACAGGTCTATGAAGACAGCTCCTGTGATCTGCTGCCTTTCAAAGCCATCTTCTATGTGCTGAGTCAGGTTCAGCACTTGCGATGTGCAGCTTTTGCCTTTCCTGAAGCCAGCTTGCTGTGGGATCAGACATGGGTCTATTTTTTCCATAATTCTATGCAAAATAACTCTCTCCAGAACTTTGTAGAGGTGGCACAACAGGGAGATTGGTCTGTAGCTTTTTGGGTCATTACGGTCTTTGCCTGGCTTCAAGATGGCGATGACTCTTGCTTTCCTCCAGATTTTGGGGATCTGACAGGATGCAGTGCAGTTGTTCATCAGCTCCAGCAGCCAGTGCCTTGCTTTTGGACCAAAGTTCTTGATCTGTTCCATCCGTAGATCATCCAGGCCAGCTGCTTTGCCATTTTTACATTTATTGAGAGCCATGTCCAATTCAGTAGATGTAAAGGGTTCATGAAGGTTGTTGTTCTCAATCTCTTGTTGTCTGGCTATTGGTTTCTTTCCTACTTTGGTGGCAAGGTTGGGTTTCCCGTTCTTCAAGAGTTGGTGTGCTATCTGATCTGCCTTTATGTTGGCATGGGTATTAGTTTGTGAGGGGTCGTTGCTCAGCCGTCTTAGCAACCTCCACGCCTTCTGGCTGCTCCTGCCCATGTCGACCTCTGTGATCAGCTTGATCCACTGTTCTTTCTTGGCTTCAGAGATGGAGGACACAATGTTCTGCGCTGCCTGAATGGGTCTTTGTTGTGGAGCCTGTAATAGTTTTCCAACAAGGCAGCTGTTTCAGGAGTAATGCGCTGAAGGTAGTTGGTTCTGCAGCCTCTCGGTATAGAGGCCTGTGAGCAGGTTTTCGCTATTTCAATAAAATGCTCGTATTCCTGATTGGTGCGGCCGATGTGATCATGTCATCTAATATGCTGTGTCCAGGTTGGTTCCTCAGGTGCTCTGCTATGGCTGACTTCTCTGGTTGAAGTAGTCTGCAGTGCCTTTCATGTTCCTTGATTCGTGTCTGGGCAAGGCTGCTGCATTTGGTGGTCCCTATGGAGACTTCTTGTCCACAGCTGCATGGTATACGGTAGACTCCTGCAGAACTGAGAAGGTCCCTCTTGTCCTTTCACTTCTCACTTCTGCAGGACTCTACCGGAAATTTGGATTTTGCGACATGGATTCTCCTGGCTCGGCTTGATTTTACTGGCACGTTAGTCTATTAATTTATTGGTAAATTTTACTGATGATGTTGTACAATGTTCTAAAATGATTTTTATTGTGAATTGCAATTTTTATGGTATTTATGCTGTTAGCATCCTCTGATGCTCATGGGAGGCCGCGCTGAGTCCCCCTTGTAGGGGAAAAGGGCGGGATATACCGGTAAATATATTAAATAAATAAATAAATAAATGGTATTGATATTCCTGGCTGATAGCCACATATCGAAAAAAGGGATGCCATGTTGTTGTTGTTGTTATTATTATTATTATTATTAACTTTATTTATACCCCGCATAATCTCCCGAAGGACTCGATGCGGCTTACAAAGGCCAAGGCCGCCGCCAACAACAACAACATACAAATATCACAGTAAAACTCATAAAGCAAATAATAAAACATCAAGCAAAACAATAAAACACTAAAACAATGACATCATGACGCATTTAAAAACCTAAAGGCTGGGCCAAATGTAATGGACAGAATTTGAAAGTGCTGAACTTGACATGAGGTATGTAGAGGTTTTTTGGAGGTAGGTGCAATGTAGAGACAATCCTGGTATCAAACTACATCAATTCTACATCATATATTTAACTAAGGCATCTGAAAAGAATCAAGGGAGCAGAGGGATGATTTATTGTTGTCACCAATTTGAAAGGAACCAGTATTCAGGAGATTTTACCCCAGTTCCCAATTTTAAAAAGAACTGGCCGATTTGCAATGGAGGTTGCCGATTAGGAACCAAATTTACCATCAAGTTGGAAGGGAGGCTGTTCAATTGCACCTCCTCCTTTATTAAGAAAGTAATAACTTAGTAGTAATTACACTGTATATACTGTAGCGTGACTGGAGAGAAGAATGTAGATTTATTTGGTTACTTTTCCCTGCGTTTCTGCCACCACGTGAGGTAAGTTGTAATATTGTGAGAAATTGCACTTTGTACACAGAATAGACGGAGCTGAGGCAATCTTCAAATAAAAGTTAACAATTTTATTAAGTACACAGCGTGTGGTTGCAAGACGTAACTTTTCCTTGTTGCACTTGGAATAATACTTGTAACTTTAACAGTTCATTCTTTCAAGTAACACAGTATCTTTCTGACGTAGAGCACTTGTTTCAGACAAAGTTTCAATACAGGGATGTTTCCCTTATTTGATCCTCCCTAGATCAAATACTAAGTAAACTATTCTTTAGCCTCTCCTTAGACTAAAAGAATACCAGCTATGTTTCACCATTCGGCTGCACTAGCCTGAGAAACTTCCAATAGCCAAACCCAGCTTTTCAAAGCCTCAAAGCTTTGCTTCACAAGTCACTCCGCCACCTTTCCTTTCCTTCTCTCCCAACTCCTAACTCCTCACTCCTCTGAACCTAACTCCTGACTCCTCTGAACCTAAACCCGGACTGCTCACTCCTCTAAACCCTAACTGATTTTTAACTGTCGTTTTTTCAAACTCTCCCCTCTAAGCTCCTCCCACTTCCCTCTCTCCTGCATCGGTCTCCATGGCAACGCACATGGAGGACTCCTCTGACTTAGGCCGCTCCAGCATTACTGCAGCCAATCTAAACACAAATACAGTTAAAATCATACAATTTATAATCAACTCCTGTACACAGTTGATATCCAGTTCTTATTCAATCCTTGATTTCTGTGCTTTCTTCTAATTGAATTTTTATTTTCCTTCAAAATAGAAATCAGCAGAACGGGAACCATGGAGAGCCAGCTGTAACAAAGCCTGTCATGGAAAGCACAACCCAAGTGAAAACTCTAAAGACCTTCTCTTCCTTCCAGCAGGCTGATCATTCTGAACCTCTAACCTCAGAATCAAATAAAAAAACTGAGTGTTCTGACTGTGGGAGAATTTGCAAGTGCCACACACAGTTAGACATAGATGCCAAGCTCCACAAAGGAGACAGATGCATCGAATGTGGAAACAGTTTAAGTCCGTGTGATCATCTACACTCACACCCAAAAATGCACACAGAAGAGAAGCCATACAAATGCATGGAATGTGGAAAGAGCTTCCAGCTGAGTGGAACCCTTCGTGACCATCAAAGGACCCACACAGGGGAGAAGCCACATAAATGCATGGAATGTGGAAAGTGCTTCAGGAAGAGCGGAGGGCTTTGTTGCCATCAGAGGACCCACACAGGGGAGAAGCCATATAAATGCATGGAATGCGGGAAGAGCTTCAGTCAGAATAGGACATATATGAATCATATCAAGATTCACACAGGGGAGAAGCCATATCAATGCATGGAATGTGGGAAGTGCTTCAGGGAGAGTGGAAACCTTCGTGAGCATCAAAGGACCCACACAGGGGAGAAGCCATATACATGCATGGAATGTGGGAAGTGTTTCAGGAAGAGTGGAAATCTTCGTTGCCATCAGAGGACCCACACAGGGGAGAAGCCATATAAATGCATGGAATGCGGAAAGAGCTTTAGTGATAATCAAACATGTACGAGTCATGTAAGGATTCACACAGGGGAGAAGCCATACAAATGCATGGAATGTGGAAAGAGCTTCACTCAGAGGGCACATCTGCGTGGCCATCGAAGGACTCACACGGGAGAAAAACCATATCAATGTATAGAATGTGGAAAGAGCTTTGGTGACGGTGTACAACTTCGTATGCATCAGAGAATACACACAGGGGAAAAGCCATATAAATGCTTGGAATGTGGAAAAAGTTTTGGTTGGAGTAATGTTCTGAGTTACCACCAAAGAGTACATGCAGGGGAGCAGCCATACAAATGCATGGAATGTGGAAAGAGCTTCCATGATATTTCAACGTACCATAAACATCTAAGGACACACACAGGAGAAAAACCATATAAATGTATAGAATGTGGAAAGAGCTTTTGTGATGGTGCACAACTTCGTAGGCATCAAGTAACGCACACTGGGGAAAAGCCATATAAATGCATAGAGTGTGGAAAGAGTTTCGGTTGGCGTCAAAATCTGCGTAGCCATCAAAGAATACACACCGGGGAGAAGCCATACAAATGCATGGAATGTGGAAAGAGCTTCACTCAGAGGGCACATCTGCATGGCCATCAAAGGAGTCACACAGGAGAAAAACCATATCAATGTATAGAATGTGGAAAGAGCTTTGGTGGTAGTGCACAACTTTGTATGCATCAAACAACACACACGGGACAAGCCATATAAATGCATGTAATGTGGCGTTTTGGAGTAATGCTCTGAGTTACCATCAAAGAATACACACAGGAGAGGATCCATACAAATGCATGGAATGTGGAAAAAGCTTTAGTTATGGAACATATAATAATCATCATCTAAGGACCCACACAGGGGAGCATGGAATGTGGAAAGAGTTTCAGTTAGAGTTCACATGTGCGTACCCACCAAAGGACCCACACAGAAGAGAAGCCATATCAATGTATAGAATGTGGAAATTGTTTCAGGTGGAGTGTGCAGCTGCATTGCCATCAAACAACACACACGGGAGAAACCATAAAAAGGCATGGAATGTGGAAAGAGTTTTGGTTGGAGTAATGCTCTGAGTTACCATCAAAGAATACACACAGGGGAGAAGCCATACAAATGCATGAATGTGGAAAAAGCTTCCGTAGTAGTGGATCATATAATAATCATCTAAGGGCCCACACAGGGGAGCAGCCATACACATGCATGGAATGTGGAAAGAGTTTCAGTGGTCCTGGATCATATAATAATCATCTAATGGCTCACACAGGGGAGAAAACATATATGTGCACGGAATGTGGGAAGACCTTCAGCAGGATTACATCATGTTGTAAACATCTGTTGACTCACGTCGGTGAAACTGAATGCATGGGAGGTGGAATGAAATTCGGAGGAAATATTCATGTTGTCCCTCTAATTCTTTAGAATTTACCACCTTTTTCCAGCAGCTAGAGTTTGATGTCTGTGTTGAAATTCCTCAAAATGACTTTCTAATGTCAATCCATTTCTTCTATTCCGTGTATTTAGCACTTGTTCCCCTTAAGCAGTCCTGACCATCTGTTGAGAGTTCTTTGAATGCAGTTTTCTGCTTCTTGGCAGGGGGTTGGACTGGCCTCTTCCAACTCAGTGATTCTATGATATTTTCCCCATGTATATTTTTTTATAACGAAACTGAATGGCACCTACAATAAAGTTGGTTTTTACAAGTTCTGAATGAGTCAGAGTATCTGTTTGCCAAGATGGTTTATAAAATCAATCATTTAGAGCCTTCCTGCCTCCTTCTGGGGCCAAAATTCAGCTCCCTGCTAAAGGCGCGGGCTGAGAATCCAACGCCTGGCATGGTTTACTACCTTGAAGACCAGATCAACACACAAACTGGGTTTGAAGGCAACAGGAACTGAGGTTTATTGCATTCAAGCCTGAAAGGATGTCTGATACAGAGTCTGCAAAGTGATTTGGCATAAAGCATGCAAGACAGTAAAAGGCATTGGATGCTCTTTTACAGCCATACAACTCCCATGCTCTCTTCCGATTGTTAGGTATCCTGGGAGTTGGAGGCCTTCCTTTGGGTTTTGTCCCCAGAATGAATGAAGGCCCTGCCTTTCTCTCCATGCTTCTCAGGGGTTGGATTCTACAGTGAGGTGGATCTCTAATTGGCTAAGCGAAGGAACCCCGAGGGTGCTTCTCCCCAAGGCTTCCTCTTCATCCTGGAAAGAAGTGACAAGTGGAGTGCCATCAGCAGG
The DNA here is from genome assembly GCF_025583915.1 of Anolis sagrei ordinatus. NCBI lineage: Eukaryota > Metazoa > Chordata > Lepidosauria > Squamata > Anolidae > Anolis > Anolis sagrei. Next base: position 308,679,697 of record NW_026845477.1, on the reverse strand, counting down.
GTTCCCTCCTGGGCCCGGTCCCGTTCTGGTTATGACCACGTCTCTATGACTTAGATGAAGGGTTAGAAGGCATGATGTGAAGAACCCTTACCTTTAGCAGCCAGAATGTGGGCCTAGCGAAGCCCTGGCGGCCATCTGAGGATAGGGAAACAGGGAGACGCCATCTTAGGTCAGGTTTTCTTAGAGGGGGGCGTGTCCTAGCCTAGTAAGCAAAGAGTAGATGGTCAGGATTGGTTAGGAATAGGGGCGGAGCCTAACATTCAAATAGAGGGGGAAAGTGTCCTTTTTGAAAATTTGAGGCTTGAGTTTTGGCAGTTGGGATTTGTCAGTTGAGAGTTAGGTAGTCGGTTGGTGTTCACAGTTGGATAGTGCTAGATAGGAGAATTGGGTTAATCTTTTGTAGTATTCAAGGGCTAGAGGAATTAGCCAGGAATACTGAGAGTGGGAACAGGACCTTGCTTATGGTCTGTTTCTTTTATTCCTGAGGAAGACTAGGCCAAGGTTGTTTGGCTAGATTCCAGAAAGTGGGAATTTGGTTTGGAATTGTCATCAGAGATTAGTTTCCTGAGATAATCTCCTGTTTGTTAGCTCTATATTTGAACCCAGTACCCATCTAAGAATTGTACATCAAACGTAACTAAAAGCTTTTGTGCCATTAACTTACAGAAACCATTACGCATTTGTACCAGAAGAGTTTAAGCCTGTTAAATAAACGTTTTATTATATTGAGAGGAACATGATTAAGAAAAATAAATTTCCAATTATTACAAGTCCCAGAATCCCTGTCTATAGAGAAAACCTTGCTTGCCAAGGACTGCTGCTGCAAGAGAAAGAATGATTATTCTCTGTGTTCCTTGTTCAGTCAGACACAAGCAGATACACTCCCACACTCCCTAAAATTCTTTCAGCCATGGGTAAGCAAACTTGCAGATAGATAAGCCACAGCTCAGGGTCAGACATTCAACAGGATCATTAATAGGCTTTGATGTTAGAAACATAGCAACCAATCAGAAGTTGCTTGCGTGTTGTTTTTACCAGTTTGATATAAAACATTGTTAAGTGCGCCACAAAGGATGGAAAGTCTCTGTTCTTTGACCTGAATGGTCAAGGGCTGTTCATCTCAATGTTGATCAACTTGAAATAAAGCCTTGTTGAAAAACCTCATCGGAATCTCATCTCCTCCCTGCCCTCTGGGCCCCGTCACCATAAATTCCCAGTCTCTAACAATAGTTAACACATTACAACAGCCTGTGTGTGGATGTCATTGGTTTTTAAACCCTCTGAGGAAAATAAACACCATAGTAACACAGAAGGGTGTTACTAACTATCCTCTCCACACATATAACTCAGCCTGAATACTAAGCAATAAGGTGGCAGCGTACCCAATTGAAAATTTAGGCTTAATTCAAATATATATTCAGTTACCTCCTTCCTGTGATATTCATTATAATTGGTGGCACAGCAGTGTGATCCTTAGTGGGAAGTTCCTTATACATGACCATCAAGTTTGCAGATGGGACCAAATGGGGAGGGAGAGCCAATAACCCGGAAGACAGGAGCAGAATTCAACGGATGAGAGAGATGATGGACCAAAACTAACACAATGAAGTACAACGGGGACAAAGGTGAGAGATTCCACTTAGGCAGAAACAAATGAAATGCAAAGAGACCGAATGCGGGACGAGGCCTGGCTCAAGAGCAGGACATGTGGGAAAAGATCTTGGAGTCCTCGTGGGGAGGAAGGGGAACATGAGCCAGGAATGTCACTTGGCAGCTTAAAAGGCCTGCATCAAGAGGAGCCTAGAGCCTAGATTTTGGTCAGACCACACCTGGAATCACACTGTGCCCAATTCCGGGCACCACAATGGAAGGGAGATGTTGACTCTAAGCTGGAATGTGTCAGAGGAGGGCGACTCATGATCATGGGTCTGGAGAACAAGCCCTATGAGGAGTGGTAGAAAGAGCTGGGCATGGTAAGCCTGAAGAAGAGAAGGTTGAGAGGAGACATTATGAGGGCCATGTATACATATGTGAGGGGAAGTCCTAGGGAGGAGACTTATTTCCTGTTGTCCTGGAGAATAGGATGCAATGAAGCAATGGCTTCAAACTACAAGAAAGGCGATTCCACCTGAACATTTGGAAGAACTTCTTGACTGTGTGAGTTGTTCAGTGGTGGAACTCTCTGCCCTGGAGGGAGTGTGGTGGAGGCTCCTTCTTTGAAGCGGAGGCTGGATGGCCATCTGTTGGGGGTGCTTTGAGTGCAATTTCCCTGGTTCTTGGCAGAATGGGGTTGGAGTGGGTGGCCCACCAGGTCTCTTCCAAATCTAGGATGCTTGTTGTTGTTCATTCATTCAGTCGTTTCCGACTCTTCGTGACCTCATGGACCAGCCCACGCCAGAGCTCCCTGTCGGCCGTCATCATCCCCAGCACCTTCAAGGTCAATCCAGTCACTTCAAGGATGCCATCCATCCATCTTGCCCTTGGTCGGCCCCTCTTCCTTTTGCCTTCCACTTTCCCCAGCATCATTGTCTTCTCTAGGCTTTGCTGTCTCCTCATGATGTGGCCAAAGTACTTCAACTTTGTCTCTAGTCTCCTTCCTTCCAGTGAAGTGAGTTTATTTCCTGGAGGATGGACTGGTTGGATCTTCTCGCAGTCCAAGGCACTCTCAGCACTTTCCTCCAACACCACAGCTCAAAAGCATCTCTTCCTTCGCTCAGCCTTCCCTAAGGTCCAGCTCTCACATCCGTAGGTGACTACAGGGAATACCATGGCTTTGACTAGGCAATGGATCTTGGTTGCCAGTCTGATGTCTCTACTCTTGACTATTGTATCGAGACTGGACATTGCTCTCCTCCCAAGAAGGAAGTGTCTCCTGATTTCCTGGCCACAGTCTGCATCTGCAGTCATCTTTGCACCTAGAAATACAAAGTCTGTCACGGCCTCCACGTTTTCTCCCTCTATTTTCCAGTTGTCAATCATTCTTGTTGCCATAATCTTGGTTTTTTTTATGTTTAGCTGCAACCCAGCTTTTGCGCTTTCTTCTTTCACCTTGATTAGAAGGCTCCTCAGCTCCTCCTCGCTTTCGGCCATCAAAGTGGTGTCATCTGCATATCTAAGGTTGTTAATGTTTCTTCCAGCAATTTTCACCCCAGCCTTGCATTCTCCAGCCCCGCACATCGCATGATGTGTTCTGCATACAAGTTAAAAAGGTTGGGTGAGTATGCAGCCTTGCCGTACGCCTTTCCCAATCTTGAACCAGTCTGTTGTTCCGTGGTCAGTTCTGACTGTTGCTACTTGGTCCTTGTACAGATTCCTCAGGAGAGAGACAAGGTGGGTTGGGATGCCCATCCCACCAAGAACTTGCCACAATTTATTATGATCTCCACAGTCAAAGGCTTTAGAATAGTCAATGAAGCAGAAGTATCCTGCTTCCCTGTGTCCCTGTTGGTGCTGCTGGACCTCTCAGCGGCCTTCGATACCGTCGACCACGGTATCCTTCTGGGACGCCTCGCGGGGATGGGTCTTGGAGGTACTGTTCTGCAGTGGCTCCACTCATTCCTCGAGGGTCGGTCTCAGAAGGTGTTACTGGGAGACTCCTGTTCAACCCCACAACCTTTGTCTTGTGGGGTTCCTCAGGGTTCAATACTGTCTCCCATGTTGTTTAACATCTACATGAAGCCGCTGGGCGAGATCATCCGGAGTTTCGGAGTGCGATGTCATCTGTACGCAGATGATGTCTAACTCTGTCACTCCTTCCCACCTGCTACTAAGGAGGCTGTCCAGGTCCTGAACCGGTGCTTGGCCGCTGTGACGGTCAGGATGGGGGCGAACAAATTGAAATTGAATCCAGACAAGACAGAGGTACTCCTGGTTAGTCGCAAGGCCGAACAGGGTATAGGGTTACAGCCTGTGTTGGATGGGGTCGCACTCCCCCTGAAGACGCAGGTTCGCAGTTTGGGTGTGATCCTGGACTCATCACTGAGCCTGGAACCCCAGGTTTCGGCGGTGACCAGGGGAGCATTCGCACAGTTAAAACTCGTGTGCCAACTGCGCCCGTACCTTGGGAAGTCTGACTTGGCCACGGTAGTCCACGCTCTGGTTACATCCCGTCTTGACTACTGCAACGCTCTCTACGTGGGGTTGCCTTTGAAGACAGCCCGGAAGCTCCAATTAGTCCAACGGGCGGCAGCCATGATACTAACAGGAGCGGAGCGCAGGGAGCATACAACTCCTCTGCTGCACCAGCTCCACTGGCTGCCGATTTGCTACCGGGCTCAATTCAAAGTGCTGGCGTTGGCCTTTAAAGCCCTAAACGGTTCTGGCCCAACCTACCTATCCGAACGTATCTCGGCCTATCAGCCCACCAGGACCCTAAGATCTTCTGGGGAGGCCCTGCTCTCTATCCCGCCTGCTTCACAGGTGCGGCTGGCGGGGACGAGAGACAGGGCCTTTTCTGTGGTGGCCCCTCGGCTTTGGAACGCCCTCCCATAGAGGTAAGATCAGCCCCCTCGCTGATGGTGTTTCGAAAAAGATTGAAGACCTGGATGTTCAAACAGGCATTCGGTTAATTCGGTGCAATGAATTTGACGACTAAAGGACTGGTAATATGGACGATGAAATTGGATTGCGATTTTAGTTAAGAGATGCATTGGATTGTTATTGATGGGCCAATATTGTGTATTGTGTATGTTGTTTTTTATGGTTTTTAAACTGAATACTGTTGATTGTTGTATTTTGTTGTAAACCGCGTTGAGTCGCCAATTTAGGCTGAGAAACAGCGGTATACAAGTACAGTAATAAATAAATAAATAAATAAATAGATGTTTTTTCTGAAACTCCCTGCCTTTCTCCATTATCCAGTGGATATTGGCAATTTGGTCTCTCGTTCCTCTGCCTTTCCTAAACCCAGCTTGAACATCTGGCAACTCTCTTTCCATGTCTTGCTGGAGTCTTCCTTGCAGGATCTTGAGCATTACCTTACTGGCATGAGAAATAAGGGCCACTGTACGGAAGTTTGAGCAGTCTTTCGCATTTCCCTTTTTTGGTATGGGGATATAAGTTGATCAAAGTGGTATCATCTGCATATCTGAGGTTGTTAATGTTTCTTCCAGCAATTTTCACCCAGCCTTGCATTCCTCAAGCCCCGCACATCCTCGCATGATGTGTTCTTAAGGCCCATTCAACCTCACTCCTCAGGATGTCTAGGATGCTATGACCATGGGAGCCTCCCTTGAGCATCCCTTTTGGGAGACTGGAAGGAAGAAGAGCCCTGACTTTTGGTCAATGAGAGGGAAGGAGGAAGGGGGGTGGAGGGCTCCCTTGGCCTTCCTTGGAGAGATGGAGGTGAAGCCCACATTTGGGGAGGAGCCTTCCCTTCTCTCTCCCTCTGTGGCTCTCCCCATGCCATTCCTCCTGAAATCCTAGAGAGGCAGGGAGTGCAGGCAAGGGAGGAAGGAAAGGGAAGGAGAGGAGCCCCCTTTCCCCCTGACGTCATTTCCGGAAGGGAGGGCTGCTCCACCACGTGGACCTTGGTGCACTTCCTTTCCTGGGAAGAGAAGGAAGGCAGGCAGAGGGGAAGGTGAGCAGGGCTGGGGGTGGAGGGACATTGTGGGGGGGCCTCCTTGGCCCACCCAAAGGGGCTGCCTTGGGCTCTGCCTCCTCTCTGCATTGGGGTCTCTCTCTTTCTCTTTGGGGCTGGAGCAGAAGGGAAGGGCCAAGGAAGCCTTGGCTTGTGTGTGTGTTTGCCTCTCTGTTTGAGGGCTTCCCCTTGCAGGATGCCTCAGTGCCAACTCCCCCCTCCCTTCCCTTCAGAGGGACCACTTCTCCCCCTTGGAAGGTGAGCAGGGCTGGGGGTGGAGGGACATTGTGGGGGGGCCTCCTTGGCCCACCCAAAGGGGCTGCCTTGGGCTCTGCCTCCTCTCTGCATTGGGGTCTCTCTCTTTCTCTTTGGGGCTGGAGCAGAAGGGAAGGGCCAAGGAAGCCTTGGCTTGTGTGTGTGTTTGCCTCTCTGTTTGAGGGCTTCCCCTTGCAGGATGCCTCAGTGCCAACTCCCCCCTCCCTTCCCTTCAGAGGGACCACTTCTCCCCCTTGGAAGGTGAGCAGGGCTGGGGGTGGAGGGACATTGTGGGGGGGCCTCCTTGGCCCACCCAAAGGGGCTGCCTTGGGCTCTGCCTCCTCTCTGCATTGGGGTCTCTCTCTTTCTCTTTGGGGCTGGAGCAGAAGGGAAGGGCCAAGGAAGCCTTGGCTTGTGTGTGTGTTTGCCTCTCTGTTTGAGGGCTTCCCCTTGCAGGATGCCTCAGTGCCAACTCCCCCCTCCCTTCCCTTCAGAGGATCCTGCAAGGGGAAGCCCACAAACAGAGAGGCAAACACCACTCCTTCCCCTTGGAAGCCCCATCCTCTCCCCCAGGATGCTTCCCTTCCCATTCATCCAAGTGCCTGCAAGGGTTGCATAGGAAATTTGGGGGGGGGGCTCTTATGGAGAGGGGGAGGAGGGGGGCAGGGAGGTCCCTGGAAAGGGAAGGGGTTTCGAGGAGGAGGAGGAGGAGGGAGGGAGCCAATGGGCCTCTTTTTGCAGGGGAGGGGGCCCTTATGGGGATCATGGTGGGAGGATGGTGGGGTTTGGAGGGTGGGTGGACTTGGGAGGATGGGAGCTGCAGAGCCTTCACCTTTGTTTACATGCCACTGCAAAGCCCATTCAGGTGCCTGCAAGGGGTGCAGAGTAACTGGGGGGGGGGCAAATGGGGCCCTTCAAATGGGGAGGGGGCCCTTATGGGTGTTATGGACTTCAACTCCCATGTTTTCCCCTTGGAAGCCCCATCTCCAAGCCTGCAATGGATGGGGATGGAAGATGGGGAAGGGAAGAGGGAGGGGCCAAAGGAAGGGGGTTGCACCCAGGATCTCTGGGGCCCCTGGGAGGAAATCCCAAATCTTTCACCCCAAACTGACCCCAGTCATGGCCTCCACCCCCCTATCACATAGTCATATAATCCTATAGTCACAAAGTCACATAGCCGTTTCCAATTGTCGTAACAGTCCTGTGGTCTGGGTTCAGTGTCTAAAGTGCTGCTGTACTCACTAGCCAAAGGCCTGGCTCCAAAACCACGATTTTAGTTTTTTCCTAAAAGAAAGGAGGGAGGACGCCGATCTAATCTCACTGGGGAGCGAATTCCACAAGCGGGGGGCCACCACTGAGAAGGCCCTATCCCTCATCCCCACCAGCCGAGTTTGCGAAGCCGGTGGGGCCAAGAGCAGGGCCTCCCCAGCAGATCGTAAATTATGAGGTGGAACATAGAGGGAGAAACGTTTGGACAAGTAAGCTGGGCCGGAGTTGTATGCTCCCTGAGCACCGCTCCTGTTAATAACCTGGCTTCCGCACGTTGGACCATTTGGAGCGTCCGAACAGTCTTCAAAGGCAGCCCTACATAGAGTGTGTAGCAGTAGTCTATACGGGATGTAACTAGAGCGTGGATTACCGTGGACAAATCAGACTTCCCAAGGTACGGGTGCAGCTGGCGCACAAGTTTTAACTGCGCAAATGCTTATGGGGGCCCGGAGAGAGTCACGTGGGTGGGAGGAATGCAGGGAGGTCTGGCCCCTGAAAAGGGAGTTTCCTTCCATGGGAAGGAGTTTCGAGGAGGAAGAGGATGAGGAAGGTAGTCATTAAGGAAGGGTCCCAAATGGGCCGCTTTTTGCCAGGGGAGGGGGTCATGGAGAGGAAGGCATGAAGCCCATTTGAACCCTCAAAATAAATAAATTTATTTATTTATTTATTTATTTAGAGACCATTTGTATCCCGTCCTATTCTCGACCTCCAAAGAGCGACTCAGGGTGGCTTCCAACAATATAAAAACACCAATAAAATACACAATTACATAAAATGATAATAAATATACATTTTAAAACGTGCTCCAAATTAGTCCAAAAAATGTGGTCCCTACAATCTCATCTATACCAATGAGAACAGTCTATTCTGGGAACGCTTGATCCCACAACCAAGTCTTACGTGTCTTGCGAAAAGTCAGGAGGGAGGGGCAGATCTAACCTCTTTAGGGAAAGAGTTTTACAGCCGAGGGGCCACCACAGAGAAGGCCCTTTCTCTAGTTCCCACCAAATGCAACTGCGATGGTGGTGAGACCGAGAGCAGGGCCTCCTCAGATGATCCTTGATGGTTCATAGGGAGAGACACGTTCGGACAGGTAAAGTGAGACAGACCATTTTTCTGATGGTCTTAGGAACCCCTTTGGCAGAGAAGGCTGAATGCCTCTCCACCCATCCTTTTACTGAATTTTGGGAGCACACCACTCCACTGTTGAGCCAGCTCCACTGGCTGCCAATTTGCTACCGAGCACAATTCAAGGTGCTGGCTTTAGCCTATAAAGCCCTACACGGTTCCGGCCCCACTTACCTCTCCGAACGCATCTCCGCCTACGAACCGGCGAGGATGCTAAGATCGTCCGGGGAGGCCCTGCTCTCGGTCCCGCCAGCATCACAAGTGCGGCTGGCGGGGACGAGGGACAGGGCCTTCTCGGTGGTGGCCCCTCGGCTATGGAATGCCCTACCAGTGGAGATCAGGCAGGCCCCCTCGCTATTGGCGTTTAGGAGGCGGGTTAAGACGTGGCTCTTCGAACAGGCGTTCGGATAAGCATGCAATAACATCTGACTCAGAAGACGGCATACTGAACAAGGAATGGTAAAACGACTATGAGATTTGGATCTGATTCTATTCGAGGCGTGATGACGTTTTGTGTATTGTTTGTGGTTGTTTGTCATATATATTGTTCAATGTTGCACATTTTACTGTAAACCGCTTAGAGTCGCCGCGGCTGATATTTGCGGTATACAAAAGGAGTAAATAAATAAATAAATAAATAAACTCCCAGAATTCAGAAACAGACTCTCCCCCCAACACCACCGGTATTCAGTGTTGGCCATGTACGTAGTGTGGCAAGTTTGGTGCAGATTGTCGAAGGCTTTCATACCCAGAATCACTGGGTTGTAGGTTTTTCGGGCTGTGTGGCCACGTTCTAGAAGCATTCTCTCCTGATGTTTCGCCTGCATCTGTGGCAAGCATCATCAGAGGGTGTGAGGTCACCTACATCCAGAGAGTACTAGGGACTCAAACAGTGATGGATCTGGACCAAAATTGGTATGAATATTCAGTATGCCCAGATCTGAACACTGGTGGAGTTTGGGGAAAATAGATCTTGAGATTTGAGGGTTGAAGTTGCTGGGATTTATAGTTCACCTACAATCAAAGAGCGTTCAGAACTCCACCAATGAAGGTATTGAACCAAACTTGGCACACAGAACTCCCATGACCAACACAAAACACTGGAAAGGTTTGGTGGGCATTGACCTTGAGTTTTGGAGTTGTAGTTCACCTACATCCAGAGAGCACTGGGGACTCAAACAGTGATAGATCTGGACCAAAATTGGCATGAATATTCAATATGCCCAGATGTGTACACTGGTGGAGTTTGGGGGAAATAGACCTTGAGATTTGGGGGTTGTAGTTGCTGGGATTTATAGTTCACCTACAATCAAAGAGTGTTCTGAACTCCACCAATGAAGGTATTGAACCAAACTTGGCAAACGGAACAACCATGACCAACACAAAACACTGGAAAGGTTTGATGAGCATTGACCTTGTGTTTTGGAGTTGTAGTTCACCTACGTCCAGAGAGCACTGGGGACTCAAACAGTGATGGATCTATGATCAAAGAGCATTCTGAAGTCCACCAACAAAAGAATGGGCAAAACTTCACACATGTAAACCCCCATGACCAACAGAAAAGATTGTGTTTTCTGATGGCCTTTGGTGACCCCTCTGACACCCCCTCGTGACCCACCCCCAGGGGTCCCGACCCCCAGGTTGAGAAACACTGCTGTAAGACGTTGCTCAGGAATGGAAGATCGGCTTGACCCTTCCCAGCAGGAGTCAGATTATTTATTTATCGTGCCAGGGACAACCAGACCATTGTATTACATTTCTAACAGAACAAAACTAACAGACAAAAAACACAAAATTTGCAAGCTTGGTAGTTGATTAGATGTCCTTTAACCAATATCTGGCCCCTTGGAGTGCCTCTGGTGTTGCCGCAAGGAGGTCCTCCATTGTGCATGTGGCAGGGCTCAGGGTGCATTGCAGCAGGTGGTCAGTGGTTTGCTCTTCTCCACACTCGCATGTCGAGGATTCCACTTTGTGGCCCCATTTCTGAAGGTTGGCTCTGCATCTCGTGGTGCCAGAGCGCAGTCTGTTCAGCGCCTTCCAAGTCGCCCAGTCCTCTGTGTGCCCGGGGGGAGTCTCTCATTTGGTATCAGCCATTGGTTGAGGTTCTGGGTTTGAGCCTGCCACTTTTGGACTCTCGCTTGCTGAGGTGTTCCAGCGAGTGTCTCTGTAGATCTTAGAAAACTATTTCTAGATTAAGTCGTTGACGTGCTGGCTGATACCCAAACAGGGGATGAGCTGGAGATGTCACTGCCTTGGTCCTTTCAGTATTGGCTGCTACTTCCCGGCGGATGTCAGGTGGTGCAATGCCGGCTAAGCAGTGTAATTTCTCCAGTGGTGTAATACGCAGACACCCTGTGATAATGCGGCATGTCTCATTAAGAGCCACATCACTGTTTTAGTGTGGTGAGATGTGTTCCACACTGGGCGTGCATACTCAGCAGCAGAGTAGCATAGCGCAAGGGCAGATGTCTTCACTGTGTCTGGTTGTGATCCCCAGGTTGTGCCAGTCAGCTTTCGTATGATATTATTTCTAGCGCCCACTTTTTGCTTGATGTTCAGGCAGTGCTTCTTGTAGGCTCTTAATGAGACATGCCACATCATCACGGGGTGTCTGCGCCCTACACCACAGTCCAGAGTGACTCCCAGGGATTTGGGTGCGCTGCAATTCTCCAGTGGGATTCCTTCCCAGGTAATAATCCTCAGAGCTTGGGATGCTTGTCTGTTCTCAAGGTGAAAAGCACATGTCTGTGTTTTAGATGGGTTAGGGGTCAGTTGGTTTTCCCTGTAGTAGGCGGTAAGGGCGCCTAGAGCTTCGGAAAGCTTCTGTTCTACCATCTCAAAGCTCCTTGCTTGAGCAGTAATGGCACGATCATCAGCATAGTTGAAACCTCAGATTAACCTCTATGAATCCCCCAGCACCAGCTGAGCCAGACCCACCAAACTGCTGGCTCTGACCCTTGTCCTCTTAACAACCACCACCGTCGCTCCATAACCAGGCCAGCGGGCTTTACATTTTGGTGATGTTCTCCATCTCATTGTTCTCCTTCAGGTTCTGGCATCATTTGAGGAAGTGCTCTAGTGTTTCTCTGAGAAGAAGTTGTGCGTCCCGGATCAGGTCTAGTGGGCTTCATGTGTAGACGATACAATGGAGACCTGTGAGAACATGCCCTCTGGGTAAGAACCTATAATTTCTACCGCTCTTAGCCATAGAGCATTGGGCCACCCACAGCTGGAGCTTCCATGTCCCCTCTCCCTTTCACTTCCATTATTTTGGAGTGAGCGGAGAAAGCAACCTGGAGTGCCTGAAAGTAAGGGGAAACTCGCCCATGTTATTGTATGTTATTGTTTTTATTGCTGTACTTTATTTTAATTTTAATTTCAATTTTAATTATTATTTGCTGTATGTATCTTATTTGTTTACTGTATTTGTTGGACTTGGCCTCCTGTTAGCCGCTCCGAGTCCCTGAGGGGAGATGGTGGCAGGGTATAAATAATAATAATAATAATAATAATAATAATAATAATAATAATATATTCCTGTTACAGTTAAACAAAGAATGGTATTTATATTCCTGGCTGATAGCTGCATATAGAAAAAGAAATGTCATTTTATGTATTTTTTATTTATTTACAACATTTATATGCCGCCCTTCTCACCCTGAAGGGGACTCAGAGCAGCTTACATATATATATATATATATATATATATATATATATATATATACACACACATACACACACACACACACACACACACACACACACACACACATATATATATATATATATATATAGTAGTCTTTATTTCATATGATAATAATGATATTTTATTTATTTTTATTTATTTATTATTTGAACTTATATGCCGCCACTCCCCTGGGGCTCGGAGCGGCTTACAAGAACAGGCTAAAATCTAACACAGTTTAAAAGCAATTTAAAAACAGCAATACCAAAGATCAAAGGCCTGTCGAAACAGATATGTCTTACAAGCCCTGCGGAAAGCTGGTAAGTCCCGCAAGGCACGGACTTCAGGTGGCAGAGTATTCCAGAGTGATGGTGCCACTGCTGTGAAGGCTCTGCGTCTGGTTGCTGTTAGACGCAAGGTCTTGACACTGGGAATTTCAATAGATCTTGGTCCTCAGAACGGAGGGATCTCTGGGTTTGGTAGGGGGTGAGGCGGTCCCTCAGGTACATCGGCCCCAGACCATGCAAGGCCTTAAAGGTGAGTACCATCACTTTGAAAGTGATCCGGTGCTCAATTGGTAACCAATGCAGCTGTAGTAAGATTGGGTGATGTGGCATCTCATCGGAATTCCCGCAAGAAGCTGAGCAGCTGCATTTTGTACCAACTTGAGCTTCCGGATCACCGACAGAGGAAGGCCAATGTAGAGGGCGTTACAGTAGTCCAGCCTTGAGATGACCGTGGCCTGGATCACTATAGCTAGGTCGTCCCTGGACAGGTAGGGGGCCAGCCGTCTAGCTTGCCACAGGTGAAAAAAGGCGGTTCTGCTAACGGCAGAGACCTGGCCTCCATCGTCAGCAGAGGGTCCAAAAGGACTCCCAGACTCTTGACCAATGATGACGGGCATAGCGCCTCGCCATCCAGGGTAGGCAGCTGGATATCCCCACTGCCCGGTCGACCCAGCCATAGGATCTCCGTCTTTGCCGGATTCACCCTCAACCTGCTGGCACGCAGCCATCCAGTAACGGCCTCGAGGCACTGATGGAAACAATCGGGTACAGAGTCCGCTTGGCCTTCCATCTTCAGCACCAGCTGAGTGTCATCAGCGTACTGGTAACACTCCAGCCCAAAACCTTGAACCAGCTGAGCAAGTGGTCGCATATAGATGTTAAACAACAGAGGGGAGAGAATGGCCCCCTGAGGAACCCCACAAGAGAGAGGGGACCTCTCAGAGACCAGGCCTCCCCTCTCCACTCGCTGTCCACGGTTGTGAAGAAAGGAGGACAGCAAGTTTAAAGCTCTCCCCCTGACTCCAGCAACAGCAAGGCGGTGGGTCAAAAGATTGTGGTCGACTGTGTCAAATGCTGCGTAAAAGCACTGACCCGCCCTGTTATATTACATGTAATATAAATATATAATTATATCATATTATTATTAGTATTAGTATTATATTGCATTACATAATAATACAAATGTTTGTATATACAATATATTATTATATTATTAATATAGCACATGTTAAGTAGATTGAGGAGATTCTTGGAGGTTAAGAAGCAGTTGAGATCAGGTTCTTATTCGATCCTTTGTTTATCTGCTTTCTTCTAATGGAATTTTCTTTTCCCTCGAAACAGAAATCGGGGGGAGAACGAGAACCATGGAGAGCCAGCTGTAACAAAGCCCATCATGGAAACACAGGAGCTTGGAAAGGAAAAGACAAGGGAAATAGAAAGCGCAACCCAAGTGAAAAACCCAACGACATTGTCTTCTTTCCAGCAGGCTGATCATTCTGAACCTCTAGCCTCAGAATCAAATGAAATGGAATGTTCTGACTGTGGGAAAACGTGCAAATGCCATTCACAGTTAGACATCGATGCCAGGTTCCCCAAGGGAGACAAATGTATGGACTGTGGAAACAATTTTAGTCCATGTGATCATCTTCATTCACATAAAAAAACACACAAAGACGAGAAACTATATCAATGTATGGATTGTGGAAAGACCTTCGGTTATAGCTACAATCTGCGTCTCCATCAGATGATCCACACGGGAGAGAAGCCACATAAATGCATGGAATGTGGGAAGTGCTTCAGGGCGAGTGGAACACTTCGTGTCCATCAAAGGACCCACACAGGGGAGAAGCCATATAAATGCATTGAATGCAGAAAGAGCTTTACTGATAATCGAACATATATACGTCATCTAATGATTCACACAGGGGAGAAACCTTTCAAGTGCATGGAATGCGGAAAGAGCTTCATTCGGAGGGCACATCTGCGTGACCATCAAAGGACCCACACAGGGGAGAAACCATACAAATGCATGGAATGTGGAAAGAGCTTCGTTTCTAGCTGGAGTCTACGTTACCATCAAAGGACCCATACAGGAGAGAAACCATATCAATGCAAGGAATGCGGAAAGAGCTTCCGTCATAATAGAACATGTATTAACCATCAGGCGATTCACTCAGGGGAGAAAAGTATTGATACTGGGAAGAGGCCATATAAATGCATGGATTGTGGAAAGTATTTCCGTCGGAGGGAACATCTGCATAGCCATCAAAGAATACACACAGGAGAGAAGCCGTATAAATGCGTGGAATGTGGAAAGAGCTTCCGTGATATTTCAACATACCATAAACATCTAAAGACACACACAGGAGAAAAGCCATTTGAATGTATAGAATGTGGAAAGAGGTTTGGTGACGGTGCGCAACTTCGTATGCATCAAGTAACGCACACTGGGGAAAAGCCATATAAATGCATAGAATGTGGAAAGACCTTCAATAGGAGTTCAAAGCTGCGTTACCATCAAAGAATACACACAGGGGAGAAGCCATACAAATGCATGGAATGTGGAGAAAGCTTCCGTATTCGTGGATCATATAATAATCATCTAAGGACCCACACAGGGGAGAAGCCATATCAATGCATGGAATGTGGAAAGAGTTTCAGGTGGCATCAATCTCTGAAGGGCCATCTAAGGACCCACACAGGGGAGAAGCCATATCCGTGCATGGAATGTGGAAAGAGTTTCAGGTTGCATCAGTCTCTAAGATACCATCTAAGGACCCACACAGGGGAGAAGCCATATCAGTGTGTGGAATGTGGAAAGCGTTTCAATTCGGGTTCACATATGCGTTCCCACCAAAGGACCCACACAGATGAGAAGCCATATAAATGTATAGAATGTGGAAATAGTTTCAGGTGGAGTGTGCAGCTGCATTGCCATCAAACAACACACACAGGGGAGAAACCATAAAAATGCATGGAATTTGGAAAGAGTTTTGGTTGGAGTAATGCTCTGAGTTACCATCAAGGAATACACACAGGGGAGAAGCCATACAAATGCATGGAATGTGGAAAAAGCTTCCGTAGTAGTGGATCATATAATAATCATCTAAGGGCCCACACAGGGGAGCAGCCATACACATGCATGGAATGTGGAAAGAGTTTCAGTGGTCCTGGATCATATAATAATCATCTAATGGCTCACACAGGGGAGAAAACATATATGTGCACGGAATGTGGGAAGACCTTCAGCAGGATTACATCATGTTGTAAACATCTGTTGACTCACGTCGGTGAAACTGAATGCATGGGAGGTGGAATGAAATTCGGAGGAAATATTCATGTTGTCCCTCTAATTCCTTAGAATTTACCAGCTTTTTCCAGCAGCTAGAGTTTGAGATCTGTGTTGAAATTCCTCAAAATGATTTTCTAATGTCAATCCATTTCTTCTATTCCATGTATTAGACACTTGTTCCTCTTAAGCAGTCCTGGTCATCTATCGGGAGTGCTTTGAATGTGATTTTCTGCTTCTTGGCAGGGGGTTGGACTGGATGGCCCAAGAGGTCTCTTCCAACTCAATGATTCTATGATATTTTCCCCATGTATATGTTTTTATAATGAAACTGAATGGCACCTACAATAAAGTTGGTTTTTACAAGTTCTGAATGAGTCAGAGTATCTGTTTGCCAAACTGGTTTACAAAATCAGTCATTTGGAGCCTTCCTGCCTCCTTCTGGGGCCAAAATTCAGCTCCCCACTAATGGCACGGGCTGAGAGTCCAATGCCCAGCAGGTTCTGCTACTTTGAAGATCAGATCAACACACAAAACTGGCTTTGAAGGCAACTGGAACTGAGGTTTATTGCATTCAAGCCTGAAAGGATGTCTGATACAGAGTCTGCACTCAAAGTGATCAGTCATAAAGCATGCAAGACAGTAAAAGCCATTGGATCCTCTTTTACAGCCATAAATTTATTTATTTGTTACATTTCTACCCCGCCCTTCTCCCCATAAGCGGACCCAGGGCGGCCTCACATCAAATGACACTTACAACATATACACCATAAAATTACAATTAAAAGAGTAAAATAATTTTTAAAACATTATACAAAATAATCAACACATTCATTTAAGGATACATTAACATGCCAGTCTTCCTTGCAGGATCTTGAGCATTACCTTGCTGGCTAATTTACAATGCCATAAAAACTCCAGCAGCGTGCAAAAGGATGCGGAAGTACTCCATTGGTGTCATAAGTGGATGGTGAAGCGACAGCCCCTCCGGTGGCCTGAATTCAAAAAGCATATCCTCACGAAGCTGGAAAGTTAAATAGCTTCTGTGTCTCTGTCTATATGTATATACTAGCGGTCCCCTGCCACGCGTTGCTGTGGCCCAGTCTGTTGATCTGGAAAATAAAGTAATGAGAAAGTGTTGGTTTTTAATATATGTAATGTCTTTCTGCTTGTGGGTAAACTGTATTCCTTGCTGTTTCTTTGCCAGTGTTATGTGGAGATTGTCTGGTTTGCCTACTTTGGAACATGCAACATACCATTGTCCTTCTTTAGGGGTTGTGACGATGTGTAAGTTTTATTTCTTTGGTTATGTGTAGTTTGGACAGTGGTTTAGGGATGGTAAGTATGGGAGATTATGTTTTGTGGGAGATGGTGGCTTGGCGTTAGCTGAGTTGCCATAGCAACAGGGGCGGAGCCAACTGCCTCTTCAGGAGGCAGCTGTTTTAAAAAGTCAGTCAGTACGCCAGTGAGCTACTGAGAGGACTGAGTCTCTGGGTGGAGATTCAGGGAATGTGTCTGTAGCCGGTGTGCTATAGGAAAGACTGAATCTCAGGGTGGGGATTCAGGGAATCAATTGGTGACCAAAGTGGTTGCAGAGAAGGACCTGGTAGTGAGAGAGCTACAGGGGATTGTTGATTCTGAATTAAGAATCAAGGTTTGGCTAGGTTTAAGCCTGTTGTACCTGCTGTGAAACGTTTTGAAGTCTGTGCCTGAGATTACTCATGAAACCTTTCCAATGTAACCATCAAGATTTGTGCCTCTTTTGAAGAAACAGTTAAACATGTTATACTCCTGTTAAAATAAACTTGTTACTGTTCTCCTCAAGCCTTGCCTGATACAGTTTCTCCTAAGTTGAACAGCCTGCAATAGTAAAGTCAAGCCAGGAAAGTAAACGCTACGCTATCAAATAAATAAAGCCTTCTGTAATTAACAGTCCCTTTATAAAATAGCTCCTAGGTTGATATTGATCGTTGCCTGGCTTCCCTCATAGATTAGGTGGCAGTGGGTGTTTTACCACTCGCACCTTCACATTTGGTGGCAGCAGTTTAACAACATCTTCACAGGGGTCCCTTTCAAATCTATGATACTGCATCTATCATATACATATGTGTGTGTGTGAATGGCCCTTTGTCACGAGGGCTTTGATTATGTTTTCTTGCCTTGGTGAAGGGAGTTGGACTGGATGGCCTTCAGGCAGCATTTCTCAACCTGGGTTGGGACCCTGGAGGGGTTGCGAGGGGGGGGGTGTCAGAAGGGTTGCCAAAGACCACCAGAAAACACAGTATTTTCTGTTGGTCATGAGGGTTCTGTGTGGGAAGTTTGCCCCAATTCTGTCACTGGTGGGGTTCAGAATGCTCCTTGATTGTAGGTGAACTATAAATCCCAGTAACTACAACTCCCAAATGTCAAGGTCTATTTTCCCCAAACTCCAGTGTTCACATTTGGGCATATTGAGTATTCGTGCCAAGTTTGGTCCAGATCCATCATTGTTTGAGTCCACAGTGCTCTCTGGATGTAGGTGAACTACAACTCCAAAACTCAAGGCATTCTCTGCCCTGGAGGGAGTGTGGTGGAGGCTCCTTCTTTGAAGCGGAGGCTGGATGGCCATCTGTTGGGGGTGCTTTGAGTGCAATTTCCCTGGTTCTTGGCAGAATGGGGTTGGAGTGGGTGGCCCACCAGGTCTCTTCCAAATCTAGGATGCTTGTTGTTGTTCATTCATTCAGTCGTTTCCAACTCTTCGTGACCTCATGGACCAGCCCACGCCAGAGCTCCCTGTCGGCCGTCACCACCCCCAGCTCCTTCAAGGTCAGTCCAGTCACTTCAAGGATGCCATCCATCCATCTTGCCCTTGGTCGGCCCCTCTTCCTTTTGCCTTCCCCTTTCCCCAGCATCATTGTCTTCTCTAGGCTTTGCTGTCTCCTCATGATGTGGCCAAAGTACTTCAACTTTGTCTCTAGTATCCTTCCCTCCAGTGAGCAGCCGGGCTTTATTTCCTGGAGGATGGACTGGTTGGATCTTCTCGCAGTCCAAGGCACTCTCAGCACTTTCCTCCAACACCACAGCTCAAAAGCATCAATCTTCCTTCGCTCAGCCTTCCCTAAGGTCCAGCTCTCACATCCGTAGGTTACTACAGGGAATACCATGGCTTTGACTAGGCGGATCTTTGTTGCCAGTCTGATGTCTCTACTCTTTACTATTTTATCGAGACTGGACATTGCTCTCCTCCCAAGAAGTAAGCATCTCCTGATTTCCTGGCCACATTCTGCATCTGCAGTCATCTTTGCACCTAGAAATACAAAGTCTGTCACGGCCTCCACATTTTCTCCCTCTATTTCCCAGTTGTCAATCATTCTTGTTGCCATAATCTTGGTTTTTTTGATGTTTAGCTGCAACCCGGCTTTTGCGCTTTCTTCTTTCACCTTGATTAGAAGGCTCCTCAGCTCCTCCTCGCTTTCGGTCATCAAAGTGGTGTCATCTGCATATCTAATGTTAATGTTTCTTCCAGCAATCTTAACCCCAGCTTTGCATTCTCAAGCCCCGCACATCCTCGCATGATGTGTTCTGCATACAAGTTAAAAGGGTTGGGTGAGAGTATGCAGCCTTGCCGTACGCCTTTCCCAGTCTTGAACCAGTCTGTTGTGGTCAGTTCTGACTGTTGCTCCTTGGTCCTTGTACAGATTCCTCAGGAGAGAGACAAGGTGGGTTGGGATGCCCATCCCACCAAGAACTTGCCACAATTTATTATGATCTCCACAGTCAAAGGCTTTAGAATAGTCAATGAAGCAGAAGTATCCTGCGGGAGTGTGTCCCTGTTGGTGCTGCTGGACCTCTCAGCGGCCTTAGATACCGTCGACCACGGTATCCTTCTGGGACGCCTCGTGGGGATGGGTTTGGGAGGTCCTGTTCTGCAGTGGCTCCACTCATTCCTCGAGGGTCGGTCTCAGAAGGTGTTACTGGGAGACTCCTGTTCAACCCCACAACCTTTGTCTTGTGGGGTTCCTCAGGGTTCAATACTGTCTCCCATGTTGTTTAACATCTACATGAAGCCGCTGAGATCATCCGGAGTTTCGGAGTGCGATGTCATCTGTACGCAGATGATGTCCAACTCTGTCACTCCTTCCCACCTGCTACTAAGGAGGCTGTCGAGGTCCTGAACCGGTGCTTGGCCGCTGTGACGGTCTGGATGGGGGCGAACAAATTGAAATTGAATCCAGACAAGACAGAGGTACTCCTGGTCAGTCGCAAGGCCAAACAGGGCATAGGGTTACAGCCTGTGTTGGATGGGGTTACACTCCCCCTGAAGACGCAGGTTCGCAGCTTGGGTGTGATCCTGGACTCAGCACTGAGCTTGGAACCCCAAGTTTTGGCGGTGACCAGGGAAGCATTTGCACTGTTAAAGCTTGTGCGCCAACTGTGACCGTACCTTGGGAAGTCTGACTTGGCCACGGTAGTCCACGCTCTGGTTACATCCCATCTTGACTACTGCAACGCTCTCTACGTGGGGTTGCCTTTGAAGACAGCCCGGAAGCTCCAATTAGTCCAACGGGCGGCAGCCATGATACTAACAGGAGCGGGCGCAGGGAGCATACAACTCCTCTGCTGCACCAGCTCCACTGGCTGCCAATTTGCTACCGGGCTCAATTCAAAGTGCTGGCGTTGGCCTTTAAAGCCCTAAACGGTTCTGGCCCAACCTACCTATCCGAACGTATCTTGGCCTATCAGCCCACCAGGACCCTAAGATCTTCTGGGGAGGCCCTGCTCTCTATCCCGCCTGCTTCACAGGTGCGGCTGGCGGGGACGAGAGACAGGGCCTTTTCTGTGGTGGCCCCTCGGCTTTGGAACGCCCTTCCCATGGAGGTAAGATCAGCCCCCTCGCTGATGGTGTTTCGAAAAAGATTGAAGACCTGGATGTTCGAACAGGCATTCGGTTAATTCGGTGCAATGAATTTGACGACTAAAGGACTGGTAATATGGACGATGAAATTGGATTGCGATTTTAGTTAAGAGATGCATTGGATTGTTATTGATGGGCCAATATTGTGTATTGTGTATGTTGTTTTTTATGGTTTTTAAACTGAATACTGTTGATTGTTGTATTTTGTTGTAAACCGCGTTGAGTCGCCAATTTAGGCTGAGAAACAGCGGTATACAAGTACAGTAATAAATAAATAAATAGTCAATGAAGCAGAAGTAGATGTTTTTCTGAAACTCCCTGCCTTTCTCCATTATCCAGCGGATGTTGGCAATCTGGTCTCTCGTTCCTCTGCCTTTTCTAAACCCAGCTTGAACATCTGGCAACTCTCGCTCCATGTATTGCTGGAGTCTTCCTTGCAGGATCTTGAGCATTACCTTACTGGCATGAGAAATAAGGGCCACTGTATGGAAGTTTGAGCAGTCTTTAGCATTTCCCTTTTTTGGTATGGGGATATAAGTTGATCAAAGTGGTATCATCTGCATATCTGAGGTTGTTAATGTTTCTTCCAGCAATTTTCACCCAGCCTTGCATTCCTCAAGCCCCGCACATCCTCGCATGATGTGTTCTTAAGGCCCATTCAACCTCACTCCTCAGGATGTCTAGGATGCTATGACCATGGGAGCCTCCCTTGAGCATCCCTTTTGGGAGACTGGAAGGAAGAAGAGCCCTGACTTTTGGTCAATGAGAGGGAAGGAGGAAGGGGGGTGGAGGGCTCCCTTGGCCTTCCTTGGAGAGATGGAGGTGAAGCCCACATTTGGGGAGGAGCCTTCCCTTCTCTCTCCCTCTGTGGCTCTCCCCATGCCATTCCTCCTGAAATCCTAGAGAGGCAGGGAGTGCAGGCAAGGGAGGAAGGAAAGGGAAGGAGAGGAGCCCCCTTTCCCCCTGACGTCATTTCCGGAAGGGAGGGCTGCTCCACCACGTGGACCTTGGTGCACTTCCTTTCCTGGGAAGAGAAGGAAGGCAGGCAGAGGGGAAGGTGAGCAGGGCTGGGGGTGGAGGGACATTGTGGGGGGGCCTCCTTGGCCCACCCAAAGGGGCTGCCTTGGGCTCTGCCTCCTCTCTGCATTGGGGTCTCTCTCTTTCTCTTTGGGGCTGGAGCAGAAGGGAAGGGCCAAGGAAGCCTTGGCTTGTGTGTGTGTTTGCCTCTCTGTTTGAGGGCTTCCCCTTGCAGGATGCCTCAGTGCCAACTCCCCCCTCCCTTCCCTTCAGAGGGACCACTTCTCCCCCTTGGAAGGTGAGCAGGGCTGGGGGTGGAGGGACATTGTGGGGGGGCCTCCTTGGCCCACCCAAAGGGGCTGCCTTGGGCTCTGCCTCCTCTCTGCATTGGGGTCTCTCTCTTTCTCTTTGGGGCTGGAGCAGAAGGGAAGGGCCAAGGAAGCCTTGGCTTGTGTGTGTTTGTCTCTCTGTTTGAGGGCTTCCCCTTGCAGGATGCCTCAGTGCCAACTCCCCCCTCCCTTCCCTTTAGGGCCACCATCTCCCCCAATGGGAACCCACAAACAAGAGAGGCAAACACCACTCTCCTTCCCCTTGGGGAAGCCCCATCCCATCGCCCCAGGATGCTTCCCTTCCATGTCATATCCCAAGTAGCCGTGCAAGGGTTGCATTGAGGAATTTTGGGGGGGGGGGGCCCCCCCTCTTATGGAGGGGGGATGAGGGAGTTATCTTTCCCCTGGAAAGGGGAATGGTTTTCGAGGATTAGGATGGATGAGGGAGGGGAGGAGGAGGGAGGGAGCCAATGGGCCTCTTTTTGCAGGGGAGGGGGCCCTTATGGGGATCATGGTGGGAGGATGGTGGGGTTTGGAGGGTGGGTGGACTTGGGAGGATGGGAGCTGCAGAGCCTTCACCTTTGTTTACATGCCACTGCAAAGCCCATTCAGGTGCCTGCAAGGGGTGCAGAGTAACTGGGGGGGGGCAAATGGGGCCCTTCAAATGGGGAGGGGGCCCTTATGGGTGTTATGGACTTCAACTCCCATGTTTTCCCCTTGGAAGCCCCATCTCCAAGCCTGCAATGGATGGGGATGGAAGATGGGGAAGGGAAGAGGGAGGGGCCAAAGGAAGGGGGTTGCACCCAGGATCTCTGGGGCCCCTGGGAGGAAATCCCAAATCTTTCACCCCAAACTGACCCCAGTCATGGCCTCCACCCCCCTATCACATAGTCATATAATCCTATAGTCACAAAGTCACATAGCCGTTTCCAATTGTCGTAACAGTCCTGTGGTCTGGGTTCAGTGTCTAAAGTGCTGCTGTACTCACTAGCCAAAGGCCTGGCTCCAAAACCACGATTTTAGTTTTTTCCCTAAAAGAAAGGAGGGAGGACACCGATCTGATCTCTCTGGGGAGCGAATTCCACAAGCGGGGGGCCACCACTGAGAAGGCCCTATCCCTCATCCCCACCAGCCGAGTTTGCGAAGCCGGTGGGGCCAAGAGCAGGGCCTCCCCAGCAGATCGTAAATTATGAGGTGGAACATAGAGGGAGAAACGTTTGGACAAGTAAGCTGGGCCGGAGTTGTATGCTCCCTGAGCACCGCTCCTGTTAATAACCTGGCTTCCGCACGTTGGACCATTTGGAGCGTCCGAACAGTCTTCAAAGGCAGCCCTACATAGAGTGTGTAGCAGTAGTCTATACGGGATGTAACTAGAGCGTGGATTACCGTGGACAAATCAGACTTCCCAAGGTACGGGTGCAGCTGGCGCACAAGTTTTAACTGTGCAAATGCTTATGGGGGCCCGGAGAGAGTCACGTGGGTGGGAGGAATGCAGGGAGGTCTGGCCCCTGAAAAGGGAGTTTCCTTCCATGGGAAGGAGTTTCGAGGAGGAAGAGGATGAGGAAGGTAGTCATTAAGGAAGGGTCCCAAATGGGCCGCTTTTTGCCAGGGGAGGGGGTCATGGAGAGGAAGGCATGAAGCCCATTTGAACCCTCAAAATAAATAAATTTATTTATTTATTTATTTATTTAGAGACCATTTGTATCCCGTCCTATTCTCGACCTCCAAAGAGCGACTCAGGGTGGCTTCCAACAATATAAAAACACCAATAAAATACACAATTACATAAAATGATAATAAATATACATTTTAAAACGTGCTCCAAATTAGTCCAAAAAATGTGGTCCCTACAATCTCATCTATACCAATGAGAACAGTCTATTCTGGGAACGCTTGATCCCACAACCAAGTCTTACGTGTCTTGCGAAAAGTCAGGAGGGAGGGGCAGATCTAACCTCTTTAGGGAAAGAGTTTTACAGCCGAGGGGCCACCACAGAGAAGGCCCTTTCTCTAGTTCCCACCAAATGCAACTGCGATGGTGGTGAGACCGAGAGCAGGGCCTCCTCAGATGATCCTTGATGGTTCATAGGGAGAGACACGTTCGGACAGGTAAAGTGAGACAGACCATTTTTCTGATGGTCTTAGGAATCCCTTTGGCAGAGAAGGCTGAATGCCTCTACACCCATCCTTCTCTTCCTTTTCGGTGTTGGTGAACTATAACTCCCAGAATTCAGAAACAGACTCTCCCCCCAACACCACCAGTATTCAGTGTTGGCCATGTACGTAGTGTGGCAAGTTTGGTGCAGATTGTCGAAGGCTTTCATACCCAGAATCACTGGGTTGTAGGTTTTTCGGGCTGTGTGGCCACGTTCTAGAAGCATTCTCTCCTGATGTTTCGCCTGCATCTGTGGCAAGCATCATCAGAGGGTGTGAGGTCACCTACATCCAGAGAGTACTAGGGACTCAAACAGTGATGGATCTGGACCAAAATTGGTATGAATATTCAGTATGCCCAGATCTGAACACTGGTGGAGTTTGGAGGAAATAGACCTTGAGATTTGGGGGTTGTAGTTGCTGGGATTTGTAGTTCACCAACAATCAAAGAGTGTTCAGAACTCCATCAATGAAGGTATTGAACCTAACTTTGCACACAGAACTCCCATGACCAACACAAAACACGAAAGTTTTGGTGGGCATTGACCTTGAGTTTTGGAGTTGTAGTTCACCTACATCCAGAGAGCACTGGGGACTCAAACAGTGATAGATCTGGACCAAAATTGGCAT
>NW_026845477.1:308639441-308653892 GCF_025583915.1 Anolis sagrei ordinatus | reverse complement strand
GCTCATGACATCATTGAGGTGCTCAAGCTCCAGCGCCCCGACAAGGCGGTGATCCTTTGCTGGAGATATAACAAGCAAAATAATTGCTTGTTAATTGCTTGTTTTAGATATAACAAGCAAAATAATAGAAAAAATGCCCTAAAGTTGCCCATTAACCGTTAGCATTCAAACACTGGACTTAACAGGCAAGGAGAGTAGCTGACTTTTTCCTACCATGGTGAGGCATATTTAATGTTATAGATAAAAACAATTCTAATAATTGTTTCTTCATCTGCATCTAAACATTTAGCATGTGAAGTTTTCATGCAGTATGTGTCCTCTCTTTTTGTAAAACATTGCCTGTATTTGAGCAATAGATATTGTACTTTCCTAAGTAGACATGTATAGATACTGTACTTCACTAAGTAAAGAAGCAATTAACAGTAATTTAATGTGTTGTTTTGTTGAGAAATTTACAAAATACATAAATTGTAGTAAGTAAATAAGCAAATGGCCAGATCACATTTAAATACTACTGAGTAGCTTCCAACATTCTTCTATACTTTATGAAGTAGCTTGATTGGCTGGGGCCATAAAGTACAGATGACCAATTTCAGACCATAAAAATCTCCCAGTAAACTTTCCCTGACTGTATGAAATATACATAAATATGCTAAGAGGAACAGATGTTAAGGCTTGCACATTTTCTTCTCCCATTCATCTTTTATAGTTCTTCACAATATGCAGATTTCTGAAACACTAATGTATAGGAGGACAGTGATTACTCAGGCTTGTTAAATATCTAGCTAAAAATACTTGATGTGGTAAAATGAATTGTAGGGAGTTGGTAAAGAAAATCTTTCACCTGGGGGAGCATGAGCTATATATATATATATACTCAACACTGTCTACAGTGCTGTCAGTCACTGTCTTCCACACTACCTAGTTCCCTATATAATGCCTCTGATTTGGAGCCTGGTCTATGTTCAACTGTGCAGATGGTCTTCCTAATGCATGAGTGGATAGAACCTGTGTTGTGGTTTAAAAGGTCCAACAGAAGAGCCCTCTGGTGGACTTCCATGAGCATAAAACACAGAGAGCTTACTTTGTGATCTGAGAAGCTTCTACAGCCAAAGTACTCTGCTGAGAGTTGTAATTTATATTTCCACAATTCTCTTGAGGTTGCACTGTTCTATGTAGCACCTCAGTCTTCCAATTACAGAGAGCATAAGTCAACATCTTAACAACACAATTTTTGGGTTCCCAGACATTGCTGGTCAGTTACATCACACACATAGACACACACCATTGTGATTTTGTGGCAAAATAAAACTAAAACAATATAATGAATTTATTTGTTTATTTATTTATTATTTAAACTTATATGCCGCCACTCCCCTGGGGCTCGGAGCGGCTTACAAGAATAGCTAAAATCTAACAAAATTTAAAAGCAGTTTAAAACAATTTAAAAACAACAATATCAAACATTATAAGCCTGTCGAAACAGGTATGTCTTACATGCCCTGCGGAAAGCTGGTAAGTCCCGCAAGGCACGGACTTCAGGTGGCAGAGTATTCCAGAGTGATGGTGCCACTGCTGTGAAGGCTCTGCGTCTGGTTGCTGTTAGACGCAAGGTCTTGACACTGGGGACTTCCAATAGATCTTGGTCCTCAGAACGGAGGGATCTCTGGGGTTGGTAGGGGGTGAGGCGGTCCCTCAGATAAATCGGCCCCAGACCATGCAAGGCCTTAAAGGTGAGTACCATCACTTTGAAAGTGATCCGGTACTCAATTGGCAACCAATGCAGCTGTAGTAAGATTGGTGTTATGTGTCATCTCATCGGAATTCCCGCAAGAAGCCGAGCAGCTGCATTTTGTACCAACTTGAGCTTCCGGATCACCGACAGAGGAAGACCAATGTAGAGGGCATTACAGTAGTCCAGTCTGGAGATGACCATGGCCTGGAT
The DNA here is from genome assembly GCF_025583915.1 of Anolis sagrei ordinatus. Classification (NCBI taxonomy): domain Eukaryota; kingdom Metazoa; phylum Chordata; class Lepidosauria; order Squamata; family Anolidae; genus Anolis; species Anolis sagrei. The sequence continues at coordinate 308,651,947 of NW_026845477.1, read as the reverse complement.
CACCGTAGCTAGGTCGTCCCTGGACAGGTAGGGGGCCAGCCGTCTAGCCTGCNCGTGGCCTGGATCACTATAGCTAGGTCGTCCCTGGACAGGTAGGGGGCCAGCCGTCTAGCTTGCCACAGGTGAAAAAAGGCGGTTCTGCTAATGGCAGAGACCTGGCCTCCATCGTCAGCAGAGGGTCCAAAAGGACTCCCAGACTCTTGACCAATGATGACGGGCGTAGCGCCTCGCCATCCAGGGTAGGCAGCTGGATATCCCCACTGCCCGGTCGACCCAGCCATAGGATCTCCGTCTTTGCCAGATTCACCCTCAACCTGCTGGCACGCAGCCATCCAGTAACGGCCTCGAGGCACTGATGGAAACAATCGGGTACAGAGTCCGCTTGGCCTTCCATCTTCAGCACCAGCTGAGTGTCATCAGCGTACTGGTAACACTCCAGCCCAAAACCTTGAACCAGCTGAGCAAGTGGTCGCATATAGATGTTAAACAACAGAGGGGAGAGAATGGCCCCCTGAGGAACCCCACAAGAGAGAGGGGACCTCTCAGAGACCAGGCCTCCCCTCTCCACTCGCTGTCCACGGTTGTGAAGAAAGGAGGACAGCAAGTTTAAAGCTCTCCCCCTGACTCCAGCAACAGCAAGGCGGTGGGTCAAAAGATTGTGGTCGACTGTGTCAAATGCTGCGTAAAAGCACTGACCCGCCCTGTTATATTACATGTAATATAAATATATAATTATATCATATTATTATTAGTATTAGTATTATATTGCATTACATAATAATACAAATGTTTGTATATACAATATATTATTATATTATTAATATAGCACATGTTAAGTAGATTGAGGAGATTCTTGGAGGTTAAGAAGCAGTTGAGATCAGGTTCTTATTCGATCCTTTGTTTATCTGCTTTCTTCTAATGGAATTTTCTTTTCCCTCGAAACAGAAATCGGGGGGAGAACGAGAACCATGGAGAGCCAGCTGTAACAAAGCCCATCATGGAAACACAGGAGCTTGGAAAGGAAAAGACAAGGGAAATAGAAAGCGCAACCCAAGTGAAAAACCCAACGACATTGTCTTCTTTCCAGCAGGCTGATCATTCTGAACCTCTAGCCTCAGAATCAAATGAAATGGAATGTTCTGACTGTGGGAAAACGTGCAAATGCCATTCACAGTTAGACATCGATGCCAGGTTCCCCAAGGGAGACAAATGTATGGACTGTGGAAACAATTTTAGTCCATGTGATCATCTTCATTCACATAAAAAAACACACAAAGACGAGAAACTATATCAATGTATGGATTGTGGAAAGACCTTCGGTTATAGCTACAATCTGCGTCTCCATCAGATGATCCACACGGGAGAGAAGCCACATAAATGCATGGAATGTGGGAAGTGCTTCAGGGCGAGTGGAACACTTCGTGTCCATCAAAGGACCCACACAGGGGAGAAGCCATATAAATGCATTGAATGCAGAAAGAGCTTTACTGATAATCGAACATATATACGTCATCTAATGATTCACACAGGGGAGAAACCTTTCAAGTGCATGGAATGCGGAAAGAGCTTCATTCGGAGGGCACATCTGCGTGACCATCAAAGGACCCACACAGGGGAGAAACCATACAAATGCATGGAATGTGGAAAGAGCTTCGTTTCTAGCTGGAGTCTACGTTACCATCAAAGGACCCATACAGGAGAGAAACCATATCAATGCAAGGAATGCGGAAAGAGCTTCCGTCATAATAGAACATGTATTAACCATCAGGCGATTCACTCAGGGGAGAAAAGTATTGATACTGGGAAGAGGCCATATAAATGCATGGATTGTGGAAAGTATTTCCGTCGGAGGGAACATCTGCATAGCCATCAAAGAATACACACAGGAGAGAAGCCGTATAAATGCGTGGAATGTGGAAAGAGCTTCCGTGATATTTCAACATACCATAAACATCTAAAGACACACACAGGAGAAAAGCCATTTGAATGTATAGAATGTGGAAAGAGGTTTGGTGACGGTGCGCAACTTCGTATGCATCAAGTAACGCACACTGGGGAAAAGCCATATAAATGCATAGAATGTGGAAAGACCTTCAATAGGAGTTCAAAGCTGCGTTACCATCAAAGAATACACACAGGGGAGAAGCCATACAAATGCATGGAATGTGGAGAAAGCTTCCGTATTCGTGGATCATATAATAATCATCTAAGGACCCACACAGGGGAGAAGCCATATCAATGCATGGAATGTGGAAAGAGTTTCAGGTGGCATCAATCTCTGAAGGGCCATCTAAGGACCCACACAGGGGAGAAGCCATATCCGTGCATGGAATGTGGAAAGAGTTTCAGGTTGCATCAGTCTCTAAGATACCATCTAAGGACCCACACAGGGGAGAAGCCATATCAGTGTGTGGAATGTGGAAAGCGTTTCAATTCGGGTTCACATATGCGTTCCCACCAAAGGACCCACACAGATGAGAAGCCATATAAATGTATAGAATGTGGAAATAGTTTCAGGTGGAGTGTGCAGCTGCATTGCCATCAAACAACACACACAGGGGAGAAACCATAAAAATGCATGGAATTTGGAAAGAGTTTTGGTTGGAGTAATGCTCTGAGTTACCATCAAGGAATACACACAGGGGAGAAGCCATACAAATGCATGGAATGTGGAAAAAGCTTCCGTAGTAGTGGATCATATAATAATCATCTAAGGGCCCACACAGGGGAGCAGCCATACACATGCATGGAATGTGGAAAGAGTTTCAGTGGTCCTGGATCATATAATAATCATCTAATGGCTCACACAGGGGAGAAAACATATATGTGCACGGAATGTGGGAAGACCTTCAGCAGGATTACATCATGTTGTAAACATCTGTTGACTCACGTCGGTGAAACTGAATGCATGGGAGGTGGAATGAAATTCGGAGGAAATATTCATGTTGTCCCTCTAATTCCTTAGAATTTACCAGCTTTTTCCAGCAGCTAGAGTTTGAGATCTGTGTTGAAATTCCTCAAAATGATTTTCTAATGTCAATCCATTTCTTCTATTCCATGTATTAGACACTTGTTCCTCTTAAGCAGTCCTGGTCATCTATCGGGAGTGCTTTGAATGTGATTTTCTGCTTCTTGGCAGGGGGTTGGACTGGATGGCCCAAGAGGTCTCTTCCAACTCAATGATTCTATGATATTTTCCCCATGTATATGTTTTTATAATGAAACTGAATGGCACCTACAATAAAGTTGGTTTTTACAAGTTCTGAATGAGTCAGAGTATCTGTTTGCCAAACTGGTTTACAAAATCAGTCATTTGGAGCCTTCCTGCCTCCTTCTGGGGCCAAAATTCAGCTCCCCACTAATGGCACGGGCTGAGAGTCCAATGCCCAGCAGGTTCTGCTACTTTGAAGATCAGATCAACACACAAAACTGGCTTTGAAGGCAACTGGAACTGAGGTTTATTGCATTCAAGCCTGAAAGGATGTCTGATACAGAGTCTGCACTCAAAGTGATCAGTCATAAAGCATGCAAGACAGTAAAAGCCATTGGATCCTCTTTTACAGCCATAAATTTATTTATTTGTTACATTTCTACCCCGCCCTTCTCCCCATAAGCGGACCCAGGGCGGCCTCACATCAAATGACACTTACAACATATACACCATAAAATTACAATTAAAAGAGTAAAATAATTTTTAAAACATTATACAAAATAATCAACACATTCATTTAAGGATACATTAACATGCCAGTCTTCCTTGCAGGATCTTGAGCATTACCTTGCTGGCTAATTTACAATGCCATAAAAACTCCAGCAGCGTGCAAAAGGATGCGGAAGTACTCCATTGGTGTCATAAGTGGATGGTGAAGCGACAGCCCCTCCGGTGGCCTGAATTCAAAAAGCATATCCTCACGAAGCTGGAAAGTTAAATAGCTTCTGTGTCTCTGTCTATATGTATATACTAGCGGTCCCCTGCCACGCGTTGCTGTGGCCCAGTCTGTTGATCTGGAAAATAAAGTAATGAGAAAGTGTTGGTTTTTAATATATGTAATGTCTTTCTGCTTGTGGGTAAACTGTATTCCTTGCTGTTTCTTTGCCAGTGTGAATGTGGAGATTGTCTGGTTTGCCTACTTTGGAACATGCAACATACCATTGTCCTTCTTTAGGGGTTGTGACGATGTGTAAGTTTTATTTCTTTGGTTATGTGTAGTTTGGACAGTGGTTTAGGGATGGTAAGTATGGGAGATTATGTTTTGTTGGAGAGAGTGGCTTGATGGTAGCTGAGTTGCCATAGCAACAGGGGCGGAGCCAACCGCCTCTTCAGGAGGCAGCTGTTGTTAAAAAGTCAGTCGGTACGCCAGTGAGCTACTGAGAGGACTGAGTCTCTGGGTAGAGATTCAGGGAATGTGTCTGTAGCTGGTGTGCTATAGGAAAGACTGAATCTCAGGGTGGGGATTCAGGGAATCAATTGGTGACCAAAGTGGTTGCAGAGAAGGACCTGGTAGTGAGAGAGCTACAGGGGGTTGTTGATTCTGAATTAAGAATCAAGGTTTGGCTAGGTTTAAGCCTGTTGTACCTGCTGTGAAACGTTTTGAAGTCTGTGCCTGAGATTACTCATGAAACCTTTCCAATGTAACCATCAAGATTTGTGCCTCTTTTGAAGAAACAGTTAAACATGTTATACTCCTGTTAAAATAAACTTGTTACTGTTCTCCTCAAGCCTTGCCTGATACAGTTTCTCCTAAGTTGAACAGCCTGCAATAGTAAAGTCAAGCCAGGAAAGTAAACGCTACGCTATCAAATAAATAAAGCCTTCTGTAATTAACAGTCCCTTTATAAAATAGCTCCTAGGTTGATATTGATCGTTGCCTGGCTTCCCTCATAGATTAGGTGGCAGTGGGTGTTTTACCACTCGCACCTTCACATTTGGTGGCAGCAGTTTAACAACATCTTCACAGGGGTCCCTTTCAAATCTATGATACTGCATCTATCATATACATATGTGTGTGTGTGAATGGCCCTTTGTCACGAGGGCTTTGATTATGTTTTCTTGCCTTGGTGAAGGGAGTTGGACTGGATGGCCTTCAGGCAGCATTTCTCAACCTGGGGTTTGGGACCCCTGGGGTTGCAAGGAGGTGTCAGAAGGGTTGCCAAAGACCACCAGAAAACACAGAATTTTCTGTTGGTCATGAGGTTCTGTGTGGGAAGTTTGCCCCAATTCTGTTGGTGGGGTTCAGAATCTTTTATTGTAGGTGAACTATAAATCCCAGTAACTACAACTCCCAAATGTCAGGTTCTATTTCCCCAAACTCCATCTGTGTTCATATTTGGGCATATTGAGTATTCGTGCCAATTTTGGTCCAGATCCATCATTGTTTGAGTCCACAGTGCTTTCCGGATGTAGGTGAACTACAACTCCCAGACTCAAGGTCAATGCCCACCAAAACCCTTCTAGTGTTTTCTGTTCGTCAAGGGAGTCCTGTGTGCCAAGTTTGGTTCAATTCCATCATGGAGAGTTCAGAATGCTCTTTGATTGTAGGTGAACTATAAATCCCAGCAACTACAACTCCCAAATAACAAAATCATAATTTTTGAGTGATGGTCACTCCTTGTGTTGTGAGACATTTTGTTGCCAAATTTGGTGTGATTTCGTTCATTGGTTCTGTTGTTTTTAAGGTACTCATTATGCACAGAGCATTTTTATATATATAGAAGAAAGAAGATATATATATATATATATATATCTATATGTAATATTACATACACACAGAGAGAGTCTGGAATTCTGTTTGTTGGAACTAAATGCACTAGACCCATAGTGTTCTGGTACGGCTGTACCAGGAGCTCCAACTTTATTTGCTTTGTATTAAATATTTGCTTGCAGTCCAGGGCTTGGGATTCTGCAGCAGGGTGGCTTCCTGTTAAAGTTTGCAGTTATAGGGCAGGCCACCTGGTCATCTGTAATAACAACAACTGTTCTGGTACGGCTGTACCAGGGGCTCCAACTTTATTTGCTTTGTATTAAATGTTTGCTTGCAATCCTAGGCTTGGGATTCTGCAGCAGGGTGGCTTCCTGTTAAAGTTTGCAGTTATAGGGCAGGCCACCTGTCCATCATCATTAGGTTCTCTAGTTCTGCCCCCTTTTGGGTTTAGAGAAAGGAAGGGAGCCATTTTCAGTTAGTCTCAGCAAGGATAGCTAATGTACAGGATGTGTACAGGTTCTGTGCAAAAGCTTCAACCCTTAAGACTTCCCGGGGGAGAACAGTCTTAAGAGCATCCAAAGGTTCCCAAGGAAACAGCCTTACAGCCCTGAGGAGTTTCGGAGGGAATAACAGCTTTAAACATCAAGAACTCCAGCTACGTGATTACAGGCCTACTGGTAGGTTCACTCGGTTTTGAGATGCAGTTCACCCCGGTAGTGGATCCACATCAGTTAGGTTTAGGTTCACGGTTAGCCTGGGAGAAGTTTAGAAAAGGATTTTCCTTTAAAGTAAAGAAACAGTTAGAAGCCACCAGTTGCATAAAGCCTGGAAGCATTTGTTTAACCTTTTGAAGACAAGGAGAAGTTTCTGTTTGATTGTTCCTCAATAAAAGACTTTGTTATATTTCACAAGCCCTCTAAAGACTGTTTATGTGGGGAAAATCCTTAAGAGCTTCTTTTCGGGGGCCCTGGTTGGACTCAAGTTGCACATCCTGTCTTAAAAGCAATTCGTTTCAAGTCCAGTGCATGACAGAACACATAGAATAAATTATTTCAGCAGAGAGAAAATTTAAAACTGATGTTGCACTTTATCGTGTCAGGAGCAACCAAACAATTGTATTGCATTTTTAACAAACAGACAAAACACAAAGTTCGCAAGCTTGGTAGTTGATTAAATGTCCTTTGACCGGTCGCTGGCCACTTGGAGTGCTTTTGGTGTTACTATAAGAAGGTCCTCCCCTGTGCATGTGGCTGGCCTCAGGTTGCATTGCAGCAGGTGGTCTGTGGTTTGCTCTTCTCCACATTCACATGTCGTGGATTCCACTTTGTAGCCCCATTTCCGAAGGTTGGCTCTGCATCTCGCGTTGCCAGAGCACAGTCTGTTCAGTGCCTTCCAAGTCTCCCAGTCTTCTGTGTGCCCAGGATGTCTTGCAATCCTGCGAGGAAGCTTCTCTCATGTGCCCTGATAGTGTACTATGCTAATAATATAATATACTGTATGTATATATATCTTGTAAGCCGCTCTGAGTTCCCTTCGGGGTGAGAAGGGCGGCATATAAATGTCGTAAATAAATAAATAAATAATATATATGTTGTGTGTCTATGGCATTGAATGTTTGCCATGTATATGTGCATTGTTATCCGCACTGAGTCCCCTGTGGGGTGAGAAGGGCAGAATGTAAATGCTGTAAATAATAATAATAATAATAATAATAATAATAATAATAATAATGAAAAACAACAAGAAAAACTCAGCCGCTATCAAGACCTCAAAATCGAACTGCAAAGACTCTGACATAAACCAGTCCAGGTGGTCCTGAAGGATGCTAAACAAGAGGCTTTGAATTAAATTAATAGTAAAAAAAGAAACATACCCTTCCTCTGTAGAAAAATAGCAATACGAAAGAAAATGTCTTTAAGAAACAAGAAGGTACTGTGTTACACAGGATGTCGTATTGTGGTTAACTTCAAAGGTTACAAGAAGGTCAAGGAAGAGGAGGCTGGAAAGAGAGTACTTTCCATGAAAAAAAAAAGTATTCTTCTGTTAAAGGTTAAAATTGTTGATCTCACAGTAAAAGGTTAAAATTGATGTTGGTGGTACTTTCCCTTTTGCATTGGGGTATAAAGATATGCAGATTTCAAGAGACGGCGCGGGCAGTCTTTGAAAGCACAAACAGAAGTGCTTCTGTCCGTCTCATGTTGATCAGCTTGATTAAATGGTGTCTTACATGAACCAATTAGACTCTGTGGATTTCTTGGAAAAGGGACCCCGCACTCTAAACCGGTGATCCCTTACAGTCCCAATGGTCATGGGCACACTGGGTGCCGTGCCAAAAAATCTCAGCCTGATTTGGAAACAATAAACATCGACAAAATCACGATCTGTCAACTGCAAAAGGCCACCTGACTTGGATCTGCACACATCATTTGAAAATACATCACACAGTCCTAGACGCTTGGGAAGAGTTCGAATTGTGATTTTGTGATACGAAATCGAACATATAGGTCTCATTTGCTGTGACATTCTGTGCTTTTGTGTCAGTAAAATAGTAATAATAATAATAATAATAAATGCAGCCCCCGCAGGGCTCTGTTGACCAGAAAGGCCACATATTTGTAGAGGGAGAGTTTGGGAATCAACCAAAGATGGCAGAATGGATGAATAGGCGTATGCCCCCAAGAGCAAGCTCTCCCTTCAATAGAGGAGGAGGGCAGGGGCTCCCTGGAGATATGCAGCCCTTGCTCATAAGCTCACTCACATCCAAGCAAGTACACCAGGGACATATGGGATGATCCAGAACCTTATTCTTTTGGACACCATCGTGACCATGTGATTGTGCTGGTACGGCCGTACCAGAAGCTCCAACTTTATTTGCTTCGTATTAAGTGTTTGCTTGCAGCCCAAGCCCAAGGCTTGGGATTCTGCAGAAGGGTGTCTTCCTGTTAAAGTTTGCAGTTATAGGGCAGGCCTCCTGTCCATCATCGTTAAGCATTGGTTCCGCCCCCTGTTCAGGGCTCTGAGAGGGAAAATAACCATTTTGGTCAGTCTCAGTAAGGAAAGCTAATGTACAGGACGTGTACAGGCTTCTCCTGTACAAAGGAGGGGTTGCCTCTGAAGACTGCCCGGAAGCTGCAGCAAATCCAACGCACGGCAGCCAGATTACTAATGGGTGCTGGGTACAGGGAGCACACCACTCCGCTGCTACACCAGCTCCACTGGCTGCCAATTAGCTTCCGAGCACAATTCAAAGTGCTGGTGTTGACCTATAAAGCCCTAAACGACTCTGGCCCTGTTTACCTCTCCGAATATATTCTCCCCTATGAACCATCAAGATTATTAAGATCGTCTGGAGAGGCCCTGCTCTCGGTCCCACCGGCCTCGCAAGCGTGTCTGGTGGGGACGAGGGACAGGGCCTTCTCGGTGGTGGCCCCTCGACTCTGGAACTCTCTCCCTCCGGAGGTCAGAACCGCCCCATCTATCCTGACTTTCAGGAAACGGGTGAAGACGTGGCTGTGGAGTCAGGCTTTTAATGAATAAGACAACACCCTAGGATCCTGGATGGAAGTTGATATAGATCTGGTTTTTAATACGACGACTGACCTTCATAGTTTTATATATAGTGTATTTTAAATCTGTTATTGTAATTTGTGATATATGATATTTTAATGATTGTATGTTGTTTTTATGTCTGGAAACCGGGCTGAGTCCCTCGATGAGGTTGAGAAGTTCGGTATAGAAAACTTTGAAATAAATAAATAAATAAAGGCTTCAACCCTTAAGACTTTCCGGGGGAGAACAGTCTTAAGAGTATCCAAAGATTCCCAGGGAAACAGCCTTAAAGCTCTGAGGAATTTCGTAGGGAAAACAGCTTTGAATATCAAAGAACTCCAGCTGAAGAGTCCAGGTCCTACTGGTAGGTCCACTCGGTGCTTTGAGACGCAGTTCAACCCGGTAGTGGAGCCCACATCAGTTAGGCCTAGTTCACAGTCAGCCTGGGAGAAGTTGGAAAGGGATTTTCTTTTAGAGTAAAGTAACAGTTAGAAGCCACCAGTTGCACAAAAGCCTGGAAGCATGTGTTAACCTTTTGAAGACGAGAGAAGTTTCTGTTTGATTGTTCATCAATAAAAGACTTTGTTATACTTCACAAGTCCTCTAAAGACTGTGGTGGAAAATCCTTAAGAACTTCTCTTTGGGGGCCCTGACTTCCCGCTGGGTTCAAGTTGCACGTCCTGTTTGAAAAGCAATTCATCTCAGGCCCAGCGTGTGACAGAACAGTGATTTCCAAGTGGAACCAGATGTTGAGGAGCAAAGAGGCCTCCGATGCATCTTCCACTGGGCAGACCCTTCCCAAGAAATGCAGCAAGCACTCTGGAGAACCAGAGTGGGAAAGAGAGACAGATGCTCCTTTCTCACAGGAATATGGGCATGTCAGACGCCTCCTTCTCAGAGGAAAACAATGTGGGCTTTGGCTCCACGTCCCCTTTATACCCGTCGTTCTCCAGGATATTTTGGACTTCCAACTCCCAGAATTCCTGACCAAGGAACACGTTTGTTAGGGATCCTGTTGTGTGAGCTCCACTGGCTGTTGGTCCATTTCTGAGCACAATTCAAAGTCTTGGTAGTAGGCGACTCCCTCCTTAGAGGAACGGAAGCTGTCATTTCCAGACCAGATGGGATGGCTCGNACATTCATGGCACATTTAAGGTTTCTCCCCAGTATGAGTCCTTTGATGTTTCTGTAAGTTTGAACTACGAGTAAAGCTCTGTCCACACTCCAGGCATTTATAGGGCTTCTCTCCAGTGTGAGTCCGCTGATGAGAACGTAGAACTTTACTATAATTAAAGCTTTTTCCACACTCCAGGCATTTATAGGGCTTCTCTCCAGTGTGAGTCCTTTGATGTGAACATAGACTTGTATTATTAGTGAAGCTCCGTTCACAGTCCCAGCATTTATAGGGCTTCTCTCCAGTGTGAGTCCTTTGATGGGAACGCAGACTTGAACTATTAGTGAAGCTTCGTTCACAGTCCCAGCATTTATAGGGCTTCTCTCCAGTGTGAGTCCTTTGATGGGAACGTAAACTTGCACTGTGATTGAAGCTCTGTCCACACTCCAGGCATTTATAAGTTTTTCCCCCAGCGTGAGTCCTTTGATGTGAACGTAGACTTCCACTCTCAGTGAAGCTCTGTCCACACTGTAGGCATTCATAGGGTTTCTCCCCAGTGTGAGTCCTTTGATGTGAACGTAAACGTGTACTGTGAGTGAAGCTCTTTCCACACTCCAGGCATTTATAAGGTTTCTCCCCAGTGTGAGTGCTTTGATGTGAACGCAAAAGTCCTCTCTTAGTGAAGCTCTGTCCACACTCCAGGCATCTATAAGGATTCTCCCCAGTGTGAGTGCTTTGATGTGAACGTAAATGTCCACTGTTAGTGAAGCCCTGCCCACACTCCAGGCATCTATAAGGTTTCTCCCCAGTGTGAGTGTTTTGATGTGCATGTAGACCTCCACTCTGACTGAAGCTCTGCCCACATTCAAAGCATGTATAGGGTTTCTCCCCAGTGTGAGTCCTGTGATGTGAATGTAGATACCCGCTCCTAGTGAAGCTCTGCCCACACTCCAGGCATTTATAGGGTTTCTCCCCAGTGTGAATCCTCTGATGTGAACGTAGATTTGAACTATGATTGAAGCTCTGCCCACACTCCAGGCATTTATGTGGTTTCTCTCCAGTGTGAATCCTCTGATGTGAACGTAGACTTCCATTCTGAGAGAAGCTCTGTCCACATTCCAGGCATTTATGGGGTTTCTCCCCAGTGTGAGTCCTTTCATGTTGCTGCAGATGATCCCTCCGAGCAAAGCTCTTTCCACACTCCAGGCATGTATAGGGCTTCTCCCCAGTGTGAGTCCTTTCATGTTTTTGCAAATGATCCCTCCGGGCGAAGCTCTTTCCGCAGTCCAGGCAAGAATAGGATTTCTTCCCAGTGTGAGTCTTTTCATGTCGCTCCAGGTGATGACTCTGAGCAAAACTGTTTCCACACTCCAGGCATGTATATGTTTTCTCCTTCATGTCAACAGGGATATCAGTAAATTGAAATACAGATACTTGATTCTTCTTTTTTCCTTTCTTATCTGTAAGTAAGATAAAAGAAAATCATCAAGATGGATGGATGGATGGGAGTTTCTCAAGAGTAAAATACTCAAGGCGCAATTGCAAACAGTGCCAACAAAAGAGGAAAAATAGGACAACTGCAAAGAAGCCAGAATGGATGTCCAAAGAACTTCTAACTGGGCTAGACACAAAGGAAACATGCAAAAGAAGTGGAAAAAGAGAGAAATCACCAAAGAAGAATTCAAACAAATAGCCAACTCCTGTAGGGAAAAGATCCGCAAGGCTAAAGCAAAAAACGAGCTCAGGCTTGCCGGGGACATTTAAAACAATAAAAAGGGCTTCTATTCTTATGTCAGTAGAAAAAGGAAAAACAAGGAGGCGATAGGACCTCTTCGCGGAGAAGATGGGGCAATGCTGACAGGGGATAGGGAAAAGGCAGAACTACTTAATGCCTTCTTTGCCTCGGTCTTCTCACAAAAAGAGAGTCTTCAACCTCAGCAAGATGGAGTGGATGAGGGATTGGAGGACATCCAACCCCAAATTGGGAAAGAAATCGTCCAGGAATACCTGGCCGCTCTTAATGAGTTCAAGTCCCTTTTCAGGGCCAGATCAACTACACCCAAGAGTACTGAAGGAACCAGCGGAAGTCATTTCGGAACCATTGGCAACCATCTTTGAGAGTTCTTGGAGAACGGGAGAAG
>NW_026845477.1:308612615-308622615 GCF_025583915.1 Anolis sagrei ordinatus | reverse complement strand
TTTTTTTTTTTTTTTTTTTTTTTTTTTTTTTTTTTTTTTTTTTTTTTTTTTTTTTTTTTTTTTTTTTTTTTTTTTTTCTTTTTTTTTTTTTTTTTTTTTTTTTTTTTTTTTCCTTTTTTTTTTTTTTTTTTTTTTTTTTTTTTTTTTTTTTTTTTTTTTTTTTTTTTTTTTATTTGTGTTTTGAGGCCTTGGCCTTTGTAAGCCGCATCGAGTCCTTCGGGAGATAAAGATAATAATAATAATAATAATAATAATAATAATAATAATAATAATAATAATAATAATATATTGGAACAGGGACTCTTTCTGACTGAGGATTCCTATTCAGCAAGGAGTTTTTTTCTTGCTATTTATTTATCGTGTCATCAGCAACCATTGTATTACAATTCTAACAGAGCAAAACAAACACAGAGATTAAAAAGAAAAAAAAAACCACACAGATTTTGCAAATTTGGTATTTGGTTAAATGTCCTTTGACCAGTATCTGGCCACTTGGAGTGCCTCTGGGGTTGCTGCAAGAAGGTCCTCCATCGTGCATGTGGCAGGGCTCAGGGTGCATTGCAGCAGGTGGTCAGTAGTTTGTTCTTCTCCGCACTCGCATGCCGAGGATTCCACCCTGTAGCCCCATTTCTTAAGATTGGCTCTGCATCTCGTGGTGCCAGAGCGCAATCTGTTCAGCGCCTTCCAAGTCGCCCAGTCTTCTGTGTGCCCAGGGGGGAGTCTCTCATTTGGTATCAGCCATTGGTTGAGGTGCTGGGTTTGAGCCTGCCACTTTTGGACTCTCGCTTGCTGGGGTGTTCCAGCGAGTGTCTCTGTAGATCTTAGAAAACTATGTCTAGATTTAAGTCATTGGCGTGCTGGCTGATACCCAAACAGGGGATGAGCTGGAGATGTCTCTGCCTTGGTCCTTTCACTATTGGCTGCTACTTCCCGGCGGATGTCAGGTGGTGCGATACTGGCTAAGCAGTGTAATTTCTCCAGTGGTGTGGGGCGCAGACACCCTGTGATAATGCGGCATGTCTCATTAAGAGCCACATCCACTGTTTTAGTGTGGTGAGATGTGTTCCACACTGGGCATGCGTATTCAGCAGCAGAGTAGCATAGCGCAAGGGCAGATGTCTTCACTGTGTCTGGTTGTGATCCCCAGGTTGTGCCAGTCAGCTTTCGTATGATATTGTTTCTAGCGCCCACTTTTTGCTTGATGTTCAGGCAGTGCTTCTTGTAGGTCAGAGCACGGTCCAAAGTGACTCCCAGGTATTTGGGTGCGCTGCAATGCTCCAGTGGGATTCCTTCCCAGGTAAGCCTCAGAGCTCGGGATGCTTGTCTGTTCTTTTTCTTGCTACAGCTCTGGGTTATCCTCCACTTTTCAAATGCAAATGGAAAGCACTGCTATATCACCAGAAGAGAGAAGGACATGGATCTGTTTCTCTTAGAATCAAACAGGCAATGCTATTGATGTTACTGGCTGAGAGGAACATATAGATTATTGGTTCTCAACATGTGGGTCCCCAGGTATTTTAGCATAAAACTCCCAGATATTACAGCCAGTTTACCAGCTGTTAGGATTTCTAGGAGTTGGCGGCCAAAACATCTGGGGACCCACAGGTTGAGAACCACTGATACAGATCATAGCTTTCAGTATGGCATGTTAAACAGATTAACGAGAGTCTAGGGCAGGGGTCCTCAAACCTTTTAAACAGGGGGCCAGATTACTGTTCCTCAGACCATTGGAGGGCCGGACTATAGTTGTTGTTTTTTTTTAAAAAAAAACAATGGCCAAATTCCTATGCACACTGCACATGTCTTATTTTGCTACTGTTATGAATCGTAATGTAAATATCTGATATGCATGATGTATTTTTTTTTTGTTACAATCTGAACATAAAGCATAGTGATTCATCACAAAAACATAAATATAGGAAATAAATCTATATAAATAAAAATGTAATGTTCGTTTGTGGGATTAACAGAACTCAAAATCCACTGGACACCTAACAACCCAATGTATGTCCTTCACTCAAAAAAAAAACAAACGATTTTGTCATTTGGGAGTTGTAGTTGCTGGGATTTATAGTTCACCTACAATCAAAGAGCACTCTGAACCCCACCAACGATGGAATTGAACCAAACTTGGCACACAGTTCTCCCATGACCAACAGGAAATACTAGAAGGGTTTGGTGGGCATTGACCTTGAGTTTGGGAGTTGTAGTTCACCTACATCCAGAGAGCACTGTGGACTCAAACAATGATGGATCTGGACCAAACTTGGCACAAGCACTCAATACGCCCACATATGAACACAGATGGAGTTTGGGGAAAACAGACCTTGACATTTGGGAGTTGTAGTCACTGGGATTCACAGTTCACCGACAATCAAAGAGCATTCTGAACTCCACCAATGATGGAATTGAACCAAACTTGGGTTTGGTGGGCAGTGTCCTTTGGTTTTGGAGTTGTAGTTCACCTACATCCAAAGACCACTGTGCACTCAAACAATGATGGATTTGGACCAAACTCTCCTTGATGAATTTACACCGTGTTAGTTGCATTTCAAGCAAATCTATACGTGATACCTTTTTTTACATTCAATATTAATCCTATAGCCCAGAGGCCTCACCCGGGAGGCTTCTCCCTCCCACACGGAAGGGAAGGAAGGGGGGAGGGAAGGGAGAAGGAAGGGGAAGGGGAGAGAAAGGAGGAAGGGGAAAGAAGGAAGGAGGGAGAAGCCTGGCCCGTCGTGACCCCGTCTGAAGCCACTTCGGAGGGAGAGAGAGAGAAGCGCCGCTGACGCGAGCAGTGAGGGGCTTTGCGCCAGGCCGCACGCGCCGGATAAATGCCCTCGGCGGGCCGCATATGGCCCGCGGGCCTTAGTTTGGGGACCCCTGGTCTAGGGGATCAAGAAGCAATTGGGACCAGTCTCTTTTATTTGGTCTTTGATTTCTGTCTTTTTGTCTAAAGGGTTTTTTTTCTTTTTCCTAAACAAAGAAATTGGCAGAAGAATGAGAAACATAAGGAGCCAGCTGTAACAAAACCTGGTGCACAAAAACAGGTGTTTGGGAAGCAAAAGAGAATGAAAACAAAAAGTATAACCCAAGTGGAAGAAGAGAAGAGCTCCTCTTCCTTCCAGCACACGGATCATTCTGAACCTCTAACCTCAGAATCAAATAACATGGAGTGCGCTGACTGTGGGGCAGTGTGCAAATGTCACGCACAGTTAAACATAGATGTTGGTCCTCACAAAGGGGGGAAACCATACAAATGCATGGAATGCGGAATGAATTTTGGTCAGTCTCATCATCTACAGTCACATAAAAAAACACACACAGGGGAGAAACCATACAAATGCATGGAATGTGGAATGAATTTTCGTCGGTCTCATCATCTAAAGTCACATGAAAAAACACACACAGGGGAGAAACCATACAAATGCATGGAACGCGGAATGAATTTTCGTCGGTCTCATCATCTAAAGTCACATGAAAAAACACACACAGGGGAGAAACCATACAAATGCATGGAATGCGGAATGAATTTTCGTCGGTCTCATCATCTACAGTCACATGAAAAAACACACACAGGGGAGAAACCATACAAATGCATGGAATGTGGAAAGTGCTTCAGCAAGAAAGCAAATCTACAGGTGCATCAAAGAATACACACAGGAGAGAAGCCATACAAGTGCATGGAATGCGGAAAGAGCTTCAGCGATGGTGGATCATATAGTAAACATCTAAGAGGTCACACAGGAGAAAAACCATATAAATGTATAGAATGTGGAAAGAGCTTTGGTGACGGGACACAACTTTGTATACATCAAAGAACACACACAGGGGAGAAACCATACAAATGCATGGATTGTGGAAAGAGCTTCAGTCAGAGTGCAAGTCTACATGTACATCAAAGAACACACACAGGAGAGAAGCCATACGAATGCATGGATTGTGGAAGGAGCTTCAGTCGCAATGAGACACTACATTCCCATCAAAGAACCCACACAGGAGAGAAACCCTATGAATGCATGGATTGTGGAAAGAACTTCATTCAGAAATCAGCTCTCCGTGTACATCAAAAAAGCCACACTGGGGAGAAACCATACAAATGTATGGAATGTGGGAAGAGCTACACTGGAAGACAACATTTACATGTACATCAGTACACCCATACAGGGGAGAAACCATACGAATGCATGGAATGTGGAAAGAGTTTCAGTGATAGGAGAGCATTGAATGCACATCAAAGGACTCACTCAGGTGAGAAGCCGTACAAATGCATAGAATGCGATAAAATCTTTGGGTCCCGTTCAACTTTACTGACACATCAAAAAAATCACAGAGGAGAGAAACCATACAAATGCATAGTGTGTGGAAAGCATTTCAGTCGGACTTGTTATCTGCGTGTACATGAAAGAACGCATTCCAGAGATAAACCCTATAAATGCACGGAATGTGGAAAGAGCTTCAGTCAGATGGGAAATCTACGTGTCCATGAAAGGACACACACAGGGGAGAGACCATATGAATGCACAGAAAACTGGGAAAACATGTTGACTCGAGTATAAGCTGAGGGTGGGAAATGCAGCAGCTACTGGTAAATGTCAAAAGCCATGGTATTCTCTGTAGTAACCTACGGATGTGAGAGCTGGACCTTAGGGAAGGCTGAGCGAAGGAAGATCGATGCTTTTGAGCTGTGGTGTTGGAGGAAAGTGCTGAGAGTGCCTTGGACTGCGAGAAGATCCAGCCAGTCCATCCTCCAGGAAATAAAGCCCGACTGCTCACTGGAGGGGAGACTAGAGACAAAGTTGAAGTCCTTTGGCCACATCAGGAGACAGGAAAGCCTAGATAAGAGAATGATGCTGGGGAAAGTGGAAGGAAAAAGGAAGAGGGGCCGACCAAGGGCAAGATGGATGGATGGCATCCTTGAAGGGACTGGACTGACCTTGAAGGAGCTGGGGGTGGTGACGGCCGACAGGGAGCTCTGCCGTGGGCTGGTCCGTGAGGTCACGAAGAGTCGGAATCGACTGAACGAATGAATAACAACTGGTAAATGTTTTCACTGCCATCCATAGCATTACTAATGCCACATTTCTTGAAGGCGCATTGCACCATGTTCTCTGGATTCACAAACCCACTTTGTAGGTGTTTCATCCGTATGTCCAATATCCTTCTTTGTTTTATTTACTTTATTTCTATACCGCTTTTCTCAGCCCTCAGGCGACTCAAAGCGGCGAACAACATCAGTACAAAATATCACAAAACAAGTATAGAGCAATTAAAAACAATTATCACATCAATCATTAACATCAGTATAACAATCATTAGCGCCTCAACAGTAAAATCAGAATCCAGTCTCGTCATCCATTATTCCGTATTCCTATGTTCAATTACACTGTTTAATCAAATGGTTGTTCGAACAGCTAGGTCTTCACTTTCCTCCGAAACGCCAGCAGGGAGGGGGCCAATCTGGTATCTGCAGGCAGGGCGTTTCACAGCCGAGGGGCCACCACTGAGAAGGCCCTGTCTCTCGTCCCCACCAAGCACGCCTGTGATGCAGGCGGGACCGAGAGCAGGGCCTCCCCAGATGATCTTAGTGTCCTAGTCGGTTCATAGGAGGAGATGCGTTCGGAGAGGTAAGTAGAGCCAGAACCGTTTAGGGCTTTATAGGCTAAAGCCAGCACTTTGAATTGTGCCCAGTAGCAAACTGGTAGCCAGTGGAGCTGGCACAACAGAGGAGTAGCATGCTCCCTGGGTGCTGCTCCTGTTAGCACCCTGGCTGCCGAGCACTGGACCATTTGAAGCTTCCGAGCAGTCTTCAAGGGCAACCCCACGTAGAGAGCGTTGCAGTAGTCTATGCAGGATGTAACCAGAGCGTGGACTACTGTGGCCAAGTCAGACTTCAAGGTCTTTTGGCAACTTCTGTGAACTCTTTTTCTTTGCTGCAAACACAGGGCAAACCTATTCATGAAGCGGGTACTCCATCCTTCTGATGCAACACAATTTTCAATGCCTGGTGCTTTTAACTGGTCATCTTTAACCATCTGAAAGGCACATGAATTCCCATGTGTGTTACGCTGTGACCATTTTGACGACATTCCGTAACCCATTTATGTAGTTCCGTCTCTAGAGCCCTATATGAAGTTGGTAAACCACGTTGAGCTTTTTTTTACTTCGGAATCTTTTCCAAGTCAGCTTTCATTTTCTGCCATTCCCTCACTTGTTTTTCGTCAACACAAAATTCCCTACTTGCAATCATGTTATTGCTTTCTTCTGTTCTTGACACAACCTCGAGTTTTAAACCAACTTTGTATGACCTGCGTGATGCTCCATTTCTGAACTACTGGTATATCACTAGAGTAGAGAGGAATCTGCGACGTTATTGATGTTCCTGACTGAGAGCAGCATATAGAAAAGGGATGGTCAATTTCAGTATGGTATGGTAAAAGGATCAAGGGGACTCTGGGAGATAAAGTAGCAGCTGGGATCAGTCCCTTATTTGATTATTGGTTTCTGTGCTTTTGTCTAATGGAATTTTCTTCTTTTCCCTCAAAATAGAAACCAGTGAGAGAATGAAGACCACGGGGAGCCAGCCATAACAAAGCCTGTCATAGAATCGCAGCCTTTTGGAAGGCAAAAAAGAATGGAAACAAAAAGCAGGACCCATGTTAAAAACCTGAAGACCTCCTCTTCCTTCCAGCATCTTGATCATTCTGAAACTCCAGCCTCAGAATCAAATAAAACTGACTGTCCTGACTGTGGGAGACTTTGCAAATGCCATGCTCAGTTAAACATAGATACCAAGCTCTACAAAGGAGATAAATCATGGAAATGCATGGATTGTGGAAAGAGCTTCGCGTGCAGTGGAGGTCTGCGTTCCCATCAAAGGACCCACACAGGGGAGAAGCCATACAAATGCATTGAGTGTGGAAAGAGCTTCCGTAATAGTGGAAATTGTGATAGGCATCGAAGGACTCACTCAATGGACAATCCACATAAATGCATTGAATGTGGAAAGAGCTTCAGTCGAAGTGACAATTTGCGTTCCCATCAAAGAATACACGCAGGGGAGAAGCCATATAAATGCATTGAATGTGGAAAGAGTTTCTGTGATAGGGGGAATTATAGAATCCATGTAAGGACCCACACAGGGGAGAAGCCATACAAATGCATGCAATGTGGAAAGAGCTTCAGTGAGAGTGGAACTTGTAAAAAGCACGTAAGGACCCACACAGGAGAGAAGCCATACAAATGCATGGAATGTGGAAAGAGCTTCAGGGTGACTGCACATCTGAATTCCCATCAAAAAATCCACACAGGGAAGAAACCATATAATTGCATGGAATGTGGGAAAAACTTCAGTCGGGGTACACATCTGCGTTCCCATCAAAGGACCCACACAGGGGAGAAGCCATACAAATGCATGGAATGTGGAAAGAGCTTCTCAGAAAGTTGCAGCTTGCAAGTACATCAAAGATTCCACACAGGAGAGAAGCCATATAAATGCATTGAATGTGGAAAGAGCTTCCGTGAGAGTGGGAGTTATAGAACTCATGTAAAGACTCACACAGGGGAGAAGCCATACAAATGCATTGAATGTGGAAAGAGCTTCCGTGATAGTGGGAGTTATAGAATCCATGTAAGGACTCATACAGGGGAGAAGCCATATAAATGCATTGAATGTGGAAAGAGCTTCCGTGATAGTGGGAGTTATAGAATCCATGTAAGGACTCACACAGGGGAGAAGCCATATAAATGCATTGAATGTGGAAAGAGCTTCCGTGATAGTGGGAGTTATAGAATCCATGTAAGGACTCATACAGGGGAGAAGCCATACAAATGCATGCAATGTGGCAAGAGCTTCAGTCAGAATAGATCATATAAGAAACATCTAAGGACTCACACAGAAGAAACCATATAAGTGCATGGAATGTGGAAAGGCCTTTAGCAATAGTAGCTCATGTAGGAAAACTGAACAACTCACATGGGTGAAACCATGGGAATGCATGAAATGTGGGATGAAATTCAGTGGACATACTCATTCTGTTTTGAAATAGCAACCTTCTTAAGCCTCTGCTAGTTATTTGTTATGTACATAATTGCTTACTGTATTATATGTGTGTGTTGCTTTCAAATTTCACCTAATCTGTTTGTTGTGGGAGGAGCTGCAGACTCTGTGATCAGAAGTAGACATGTTCAAGACTCAGACTCCATATTAGTTAGTAGAAGTCAGTAGACTCTTAGAGTAGAACCCAGCTTGTAACTCTCTCGAAAAAAGAGATCAGATGAGTCTGGCATGACTTGTTTTTGATAAATCCGTGTTGACTATTAGCGATGACTGCATTTGTTTCTAAGTGTTTGTAGACCAGTTCCTTAATCTTTTCCAGAATTGATACCAGGCAAGATTCTGGAAAATATTGTTAAGGAATTGATGTGCAAACACTTTTTTTTCGATAGAGTTACAAGCTGGGTAGATGCGGGGAATGCCGTGGATGTAGCGTACCTGGATTTCAGTAAGGCCTTCGACAAGGTCCCCCATGACCTTCTGGCAAGGAAACTAGTCCAATGTGGGCGAGGCAAAACTACGGTGAGGTGGATCTGAAATTGGTTAAATGGACGAACCCAGAGGGTGAGTCTCCCCAAGGCTTCCTTCTCTTCATCTTGGAAAGAAGTGACGAGTGGAGTGCCACAAGCAGGGTTCCGTCCTGGGCCCGGTCCTGTTCAACATCTTTATTAACGACTTAGATGAAGGGTTAGAAGGCAGGATCATCAAGTTTGCAGACGACACCAAATTGGGAGGGAGAGCCAATACTTCAGAGGACAGGAGCAGGATTCAAAACAATCCTGATAGATTAGAGAGATGGGCCAAAACTAACAAAATGAAGTTCAACAGGGACAAATGCAAGATACTCCACTTTGGCAGGAAAAACGAAATGCAAAGATACAGAATGGGGGACACCTGGCTTGAGAGCAGGACGTGTGAAAAAGATCTTGGAGTCCTCGTGGACAACAAGTTAAACATGAGCCAACAATGTGATGTGGCGGCAAAAAAAGCCAATGGGATTTTGGCCTGCATCAGTAGGAGCCTAGTGTCTAGATCTAAGGAAGTAATGCTACCCCTCTATTCTGCTTTGGTTAGACCACACCTGGAATATTGTGTCCAATTCTGGGCACCACAATTGAAGAGAGATATTGACAAACTGGAATGTGTCCAGAGGAGGGCGACTAAAATGATCAAGGGTCTGGAGAACAAGCCTTATGAGGAGTGACTCAAGGACCTGGGCATGTTTAGCCTGAAGAAGAGAAGGCTGAGAGGAGACATGAAAGCCACGTATAAATACACGAGAGGAAGCCACAGGGAGGAGGAGGGAGCAAGCTTGTTTTCTGCTGCCTAATTTCTCTACTTACCGCTCAAACTGTTTTCAAACTGCTTAGATAAACAGTAAGCTGGGCTGACATTCGGGAGCTCACACCAACCTGGGGCTTTGAACTGGCAACCTTTCAGTTGGTACACCTTATCATTGCTGGTGATTTACCAGCTGTGCTAAAGCCTGGCCAATGCTCACCTATTTTAATCATTATTACTATGATAGATGTTTTAATGTTGATTATGTTTTTAATGTATCATGTTTTGTGATTATTTGTATCCTGTTTCTAACTTTGATGTTTAAGTCTTTCATGCGATTAGCTCACTGTCGTCATTATTTGTATATGCTGTATTGCTTTACTGTATTTGCACTTGCCTTGGCATTGAATGTTTTCCTTTTTGTGTGTAATCCACCCTGAGTCCTCTCTGGGAGATAGGGCGCGGTCTATAAATAAAGATGATGATGATGATGATTATAATAGAAGGCACAACCTTTTTTGAAAAATAATGTTCACCAGCATTCATGCAAGGCAACTAGGTCTCTCAGCTGTTAAACTAATGTACCTAGGTATGCTCCATCCATGTTCAACATCTACACAAATGACCAGCCACTGCCAGAAGGGACAGAGAGCTTCATCTATG
>NW_026845477.1:308537357-308591212 GCF_025583915.1 Anolis sagrei ordinatus | reverse complement strand
CTCCAGACCCTTGATCATTTTAGTCGCCCTCCTCTGGACACATTCCAGCTTGTCAATATCTCTCTTGAATTCCTGGGTGGGACGTAGAGGGAGATACATTCAGACAGATACACTGGACCGGAACCGTACAGGGTTTTGTAGGTCAATACCAGCACCTTGAATTGTGCTCGGAACTGAACTGGCAGCCAGTGGAGCTGACACAACAGGGGGGTGGTATGCTCCCTGTATGACGCTCCTGTAAGTACTCTGGCTGCCGCTCGCTGGACCAGTTGAAGTTTGCGAACAGTCTTCAAGGGCAACCCCACGTAGAGTGTGTTGCAGTAGTCTATTCGGGATGTAACAAGAGCGTGGACCACTGTGGCCACCAAAGTTGGAGCTTCCATGTCCCCTCTCCTGATGTTGGGAATGATTGGTGTTTCCCTTCCATTGTTTTACAACAACTTGGAGTACCTAATATTTTAGAGTGTGAGGGAACTTATTTCCCAACTAAAAGATAATAATAATAATAATTGTAATAATACACTTTATTTATAACCCATTGCCATCTCCCCAAAGGGGACTCGGTGTGGCTAACGTGAGGCCAAGCCCAAAATAATACAACATAATAAACACACAATAACAAAATACATCATAACAAAATATAAAATAATAAAATCAACAATATAAAACAACATGGTAAAACCAGACACAGAGGGCGGGCCAAATGTATGAGGTAAAATGTTAAAAAAGTTTAAACCCTGGGTGAGATAGGGATAAAAATGCATTTGCAGGAAAGGAGCCCAACAGGGAAGGACCACCGGATTTAGCCATTTTAGGGGCGATAATAATAATAATAACAACAACAACAACAACATTATGTAACACGTTTTTTGTTCCTCGGTTATAAATGTCATTTCCTAATTGCTTTTATCATACAAAACATGGGAAAAGATGATTAAACAGTGAAAACTTAGTTTTTGATGGGACGTCCTGCAGTACATTTTGCTATAATTTTCCAGTGAGTGTCTCATAGAGTCTCAACCAATTCAACATAGTTTGTGGCAGACACAAAAATGAACTTTCTGGAGTAGAACACCTCACTACCTCTGAGGATGCTTACCATAGATGCAGGCGAAACGTCAGGAAAAATGCCTCTAGAACATGGCCATATAGCCCGAAAAAACCCCACAAGAACCTAGAACAACTATTTTCGAAGTGAGTACCCCACAATTCATAGAATTATAGAATCAAAGAGTTGGAAGAGACCTCCTGGTCCATCCAGTCCAACCCCATTCTGCCAAGAAGCAGGAATATTGCATTCAAATCACCCCTGACAGATGGCCATCCAGCCTCTGCTTAAAAGCTTCCAAAGAAGGAGCCTCCACCACACTCCGGGGCAGAGAGTTCCACTGCTGAACGGCTCTCACAGTCAGGAAGTTCTTCCTCATGTTCAGATGGAATCTCCTTTCTTGTAGTTTGAAGCCATTGTTCCACATCTCCCGGGAAGCAGAAAACATGCTTGTTCCCTCCTCCCTGTGGCTTCCTTTCACATATTTATACATGGCTATCATATCTCCTCTCAGCCTTCTCTTCTTCAGGCTAAACATGCCCAGCTCCTTAAGCTGCTCCTCATAGGGCTTGTTCTCCAGACCCTTGATCATTTTAGTTGCCCTCCTTTGGACACATTCCAGCTTGTCAATATCTCTCTTGAATTGTGGTGCCCAGAATTGGACACAGTATTCCAGGTGTGGTCTAACCAAAGCGGAATAAAGAATGGGGAGCATGACTTCCCTAGATCTAGACACTATGCTCCTATTGATGCAGGCCAAAATCCTATTGGCCTTTTTTGCCGCCACATCACATTGTTGGCTTATGTTTAACTTGTTGTCCACGAGGACTCTAAGATCTTTTTCACACGTACTGCTCTCGAGCTATGCATCCCCCATTCTGTATCTTTGCATTTTGTTTTTTCTGCCTAAGTGGAGTATCTTGCATTTGTCACTGTTGAACTTCATTTTGTTAGTTTTGACCCATCTCTCTATGGTTGTTGAGACAGTTTTAACTAGTGGATTTTAACATCAAGATGAGTGATTTTAATGCATTTGTATGTGTATGGTCTAATATGTTTCGGCATTGAATTTTTGCCGTTTATATGTTGTGCTCCGCCCTGAGTCCCCTTTGGGGTGAGAAGGGCGGAATATAAATGCTTTAAATAAATAAATAATAATAATAATAATAATAATATATGTCATTTATTACCTATCTGTCCTGATGGCTTGGGGTGGGTTGGGTACAACAAATTCAAAAACAAATGAACATAAAAATACAATGAACAACACAATTACATAGATAAACACACACACACAAACACATACATCTATTTATATGAAAAGATATACCAAACGCAGCTACAGAATTAACAAGAAGAATGTTGGGATCTGCCCCTTAGTTGACTATTGCTTTCTGTGCTTTCTTCTAATGGGATTTTCTTCTTTTTCCTCAAAAAAGAAATCAGTTGGAGAATGAGAACCTCAGGGAGCCAGCTGCAACAAAGCAAAAGAGGATGAAAACAAAAAACGGGATCCAAGTGAAAAATATAAAGAGCTCGTCTACATGTGAGCGGACTGATCAGTCAGAACCTCTAACCTCAGAATCAAGTAAAATGGAGTGTCCTGGCTGTGGGAGAGTTTGCAAATGCCATGCACAGTTAAACATAGATGCCAGGCTCTCCAAAGGAGATAAATCGGGGAAATCCATGGATTGTGGGAAGAGCTTCAGGGGGAGTACACATCTGTGTTGCCATCAAAGAGCCCACACAGGGAAGAAGCCATATAAGTGCATGGAATGTGGGAAAAGCTTCAGTCAGAATGGACATCTGCGTTCCCATCAAAAGACCCACACAGGGGAGAAGCCATACAAATGCATTGAATGTGGAAAGAGCTTCTGTGACAGTGGAATTTTGCGTATACATCAAAGAATACACACTGGCGAGAAGCCATACAAATGTATGGAATGTGGGAAGAGCTTCAGTGACAGTAGGAATTGTAGAAGGCACGTAAGGACCCACACAGGACAGAAACTCTATAAATGCATGGAATGTGGAAAGAGCTTCAGCAGGAGTGACCATTTGAATTCCCATCAAAGATTGCACACAGAGGAGAAGCCATATAAGTGCAAGGAATGTGGAATGGGCTTCAGTCAAAGTGTAAAGCTTCTTTACCATCAAAGGATCCACATGGGAAACAAACCTTTTCAATGCAGGGAATGTGGAAAGAGCTTCACTGATAGTCGAACATGTGATGAACATCTAAAGATACACTCAGGAGAGAGACCATACAAATGCATGGAATGTGGGAGGAACTTCATTCAGAGGGCACATCTGCGTTGCCATCAAAGGACCCATACAGGGGAGAAGCCATATAAGTGCATGGAATGTGGGAAAAGTTTCAGTCGGGGTACACATCTGCGTTCCCATCAAAGGACCCACACAGGGGAGAAGCCGTACAAATGCATGGAATGTGGAAAGAGCTTCTCAGAAAGTTGCAGCTTGCAAGTACATCAAAGATTCCACACAGGAGAGAAGCCATATAAATGCATTGAATGTGGAAAGAGCTTTCGTGAGAGTGGGAGTTATAGAACTCATGTAAGGACTCACACAGGGGAGAAGCCATACAAATGCTTGGAATGTGGGGAAAGCTTCAGTCATAATGCATCATATAAGAGACATCTAAGGACCCACACAGAAGAAACCACATAAGTGCATGGAATGTGGAAAGGCCTTCAGCAATAGTAGCTCATGTAGGAAGCATTGAACAACTCACATGGGTGAAACCATGGTAATGCATGAAATGTGGGACGAAATTCAGTGGACATACTTATTCTGTTGGGAATAGCAACCTTCTCAAGCCTCTGCTAGCTATTTGTTATGTACATAATTGCTTACTGTATTATATGTGCATTGGTTTGCAATTTTACCTAATCTCTTTGTTGTGGGAGGGTCTGCAGACCATGAGACCAGGACTCAGACTCCATTTTAGTTAGTAGAAGCCAGTAGACCAGTGGTTCTCGACCTTCCAAATGGTGCAATCCCTTACTACAGTTCCTCATGTTGTGGTGACCCCCAACGATAACATTATCTTCATTGCTACTTCATAAATGTAATTTTGCTTCTGTTATAAATTGTAATCGTATCAGATATGCAGGATGTGTTTTCATTCACTGTACAAAATTTGGCACAAATACCCAATACACCCAAATTTGAATACTGGTGGGGTTGGGGGGATTGGTTTTGTCATTTAGGAGTTGTAGTTCTGGCATTTATAGTTCACCTACAATCAAAGAGCATTCTGAACTCCACCAGCGATGGAATTGAACTAACTTGACACACAGAACTCCCACGACCAACGGAAAATACTGGAAGGGTTTGGTGGGCCTTGAGTTTTGGAGTTGTAGTTCACCTACATCCAGAGAGCACTGTGGACTCAAACCATGATGGATCTGGACAAAACTTGGAACAAATACTCAATATGCTGATATGCTAATATGGGGAAATTAGACCTTGACATTTGGGAGTTGTAGTTGCTGGGATTTTTAGTTCACCTACATTCAAAGAGCATTCTGAACCCCACCAACTATAGAATTGAGCCAGACTTCCCACATAGAACCCCTATGACCCACAGAAAATACTGTTTTCTGATAATCTTTGGTGACCCCTCTGATACCCCCCTCCGGGGTCCCGACTCCCAGGTTGAGAAACGCTGCAGTAGACTCTTAGAGAGGGTAGAAACCATCTGTATTCCTTTAGAAGATGACAAGGACAGTTATGCTTTAGACTTCAGTGGGTTCAGAAGTATACACTTTAGACTTCAATGCAGGAATAGTATGTTTAGAACAGCGTTTCTCAACCTGGGAGTCAGGACCGCTGGGGAGGGGGTCGCGAGGGGATGTCAGAGGAGTCACCAAAGACCATTGGAAAACACAGGATTTCCTGTTGGTCATGGGGGTTCTGTGTGGGATGTTTGGCCCAATTTTATCCTTGGTGGGGTTCTGCATGCTCTTTGATTGTAGGTTAACTATATCCCAGCAACTACAACTCCCAAATGTCAAGATCTGTTTTCCCCAAACTCCAGCAGTATTCACATTTGGGGATATTGAGTATCTGTGCCAAGTTTGGTCCAGATCCATCATGGTTTGAGTCCACAGTGCTCTCTGGGTGTAGGTGAACTACAACTCCCAAATTCAAGGTCAATGCCCACCAAACCCTTCCAGTATTTTCTGTTGACCATGGGAGTTCTGTGTGCCAAGTTTGGTTCAATTCCATCGTTGGTGGAGTTCAGAATGCTCTTTGGTTGTCGTTGAACTATAAATCCCAGCAACGACAACTCCCAAATGACAAAATCAACCCCGCTCCCAAACCCCATCAGTATTCAAATTTGGGCGTTATCGGGTATTTGTGGTAAACTTGGTCCACATCCTGCATATCCGATATTTTTTTCATAATGATTCACGACAGGAGCAAAATTACTGTTATGAAGTAGCAATGAAAATAATTTGGTGGTTTGGGGTCACCACAACACGAGGAACTGTGTTAAGGGGTCGCGGCATTAATAAGGTTGAGAAACACTGGTTGAGAGACTTATTAGATCTCATAGATGCTTTGGACTGTGGATGAATGATTCTAAGAAGATGCCCTGTGTTACCTACACAGAGAAACTACTTAAATTCCTATTGTAACTGGATTCATAAACAAAGTGCCTGTATGCTGTGTACATGAAGTTTGTGAGTAAACCACCTCTGTTACTTTTAAAGGAGACTGTTTCTTCGATCTCTTGAGAGCGTGATTTATTTTATTAAAATATATTTTAAGGGACAGTAGATGTTTCTTGGGCAACTAAAGGAACACTTCCGAAATTCTTCTGAATATATATGTTTTGTGCATTGGCATGTCTTTGTCCCTAGCAGTTCAAAGAAATAACTAGGTACATTAGTTTAACCTAGTTGCCTCACATTAATGCTGGTGAACATTATTTTTTTAAAAGTTGTGACTTCTAATACAGTGATGATGATCAGAGGCAAACTGAGGGTATACTTGTAATGTATTTATAAAAAACCACTGCGAAGAGACCACCAATTTGTAACGATGGCACCCAGTTTGTAACGATGCCACCAATTTGTAACAGTTTGTAAAGGAGCCACTACTTTGTAAGGACTTACTAAATTGATAACACAACTAATAGCTTGTAATGTTGATTTGGTCTTTCTTCAATGTGTAGCGTGGCTTAACTTGAAAGTATTTGTAACAGAGACTTGGCTTTGGAAGAAACTGTAACAAGTTTATTGAAATATAGAAGAAGCTTGATGGTTTCAATGTTTCTTAACTCTTAGAGGCACATATCTTAAGAGGTTACATTTATAACATTTCATAACACAACTCTTGAGAGTTGTTAATGTTCCATTAAACAGGTTTTAAATTTATTTTCCTTTAAAATGTGTTTCTTTAACAGGTTACTTCAGGTACAAGCTTATTCTTTCCTTATGTTATTTCTGTTGCAGTAAAGATCCTTATTAGGGTTCACTCCCCCTTTTGCTCATACACTGACTAATAACATAAATAAGTCAACTCGACCTATCTAAACTGCACAGGCTAAAAGCCAAAACCTTCCTGATTCTCAAGACAGTAGAACCAACCTTCCCTGTAGTTCACTGACTACAGACTGTTTTAAAATGGCTGCCCTGCCAAGTGGCAGTTGGCTCTGCCCCTTTTTCCGTGGCAACTCAGCTCAGAGTGATCTAAGCTGGTTACCACCCCCCCCCCCCAATTATGCTAGTTTAAATACCCTTTTAAAACACCTATCTATTATTATACATAACTGTAGATTAAAATTCACCACAGATACTTTGACCAGAAGCTGACCACCTGGAGTGCCTCTGGTGTGACTGTGAGAAGGTTCTCCATGGTGCATGTGGCAGGGCTCAGGCTGCATTGTAGTAGGTGGTCTGTGGTTTGCTCTTCTCCGCACTCGCATGTCATGGATTCTACTTTGTGGCCCCATTTCTGAAGGTTGGCTCCGCATCTCGTGGTGCCAGAGCGCAGCCTGTTCAGCACCTTCCAAGTTGCCACATCCACTGTTTTAGTGTGGTGAGATGTGTTCCACACTGGGGCATGCGTACTCAGCAGCAGAGTAGCCAAGCACAAGGACAGATGTCTTCACTGTGTCTGGTTGTGATCCCCAGGTTGTGCCAGTCAGATTTTGTATGATATTGTTTCTAGCACCCACTTTTTGCTTGTTCAGGCAGTGCTTCTTGTAGGTCTGAGCACACTCCAGGGTCACTCCCAGGTATTTGGGTGTGCTGCAATGCTCCAGTGGGATTCCTTTCCCATGAGCACCCCTTTGAGGATATGGAAATGAAGTAAAGCCCTGACTTGTTGAATGAAGAGAGGAAGAGGAGTGATCCCCATCTTTTAAAGAGATACCCCCCTTTTGCTCCATAACAGGGAAGGAATTGGAGGGAGGAGAGAGGATGGAGGGCTCCCTTTGTCTTCCTTTGAGAAATAGAGAAGCCCCCCCCCCTTTGGGAAGAGTGGCCCTCGAGGTACCTCCCTCCAGAGGGAGGGAAGGAAGGAGTGTAGGCAAGGGAGGGAGGAAAAAAAAGAAAGAAGGAAAGAAAAGAGTGTAGGGGAGGGAGGGAGGGAGGGAAAGAGGAAGGTAGGAAAGAAAGAGTGTAGGGTAGGAAGGGAGAGAGGAAGGAAGGAAAGAAAGTGTGAGTGTAGGAGAAGAAGGGAGGGAGAGAGGCAAGAAGGGAGGAAGGAAAGAAAGAAGAAGAGTGTAGGGAAGGATGGAAGGGAGGAAAAAAGGAAGTAAAGAAAGTAAGTGTAAGGGAGGGAGAGGAAGGAAGTGTAGGGAAGGGAGGGAAGAAAGAGTGAGCCTAGGGTAGGGAGAGGAAGGAAAGAGCGAGTGTAGGGAAGGGAGGCAGGAAGGAAAGAAAAAGAAAGTCTAGGGAAGGGAGGGAGATGAAGGATAAGAAGAAAGAGTGGAAGGGAGGGAAGGMGGAAGGGAGGAAAGAAAGTGAGTGTAGGGAAGGAAAGGAGAGAGAGGGAGGAAAGAAAGAAAGTACAGGGAAGGGAGGAATAAAGTGTAGGGAAGGGAGGGAGATAAAAAGGAAAGAAAGAAAGAAACAGTGTAAGGAAGGGAGAGGAAGTGTAGGGAAGGGAAGGAGGAAGGGAGGAAAGAGTGAGCATAGGGTAGGAAGGGAGAGAGGAAGGAAGGAAGGAAAGAGCGAGTGTAGGGTGGGAAGGGAGAGAGGAAGGAAAGAACGAGTGTAGGGAAGGGTGGGAGGCAGGAAGGAAAGAAAGAAAAAGAAAGTGTAGGGAAGGGAGGGAGATGAAGGGTGAGAAGAAAGTGGAAGGGAGGGAACGTGGAAGGGAGGAAATGAATGTAGGGAAAGGAGGGATAGAGGAAGGAAAGAAAAAAGTATAAGGAAGGGAGGAAGGAAAGAAAAAAGTATAGGGAAGGGAGGAAGAGAGGGAGGGAGATAGGAAGGAAAGAAAGAAAGAGTGTAAGGGAGGGAGAGGAAGGAAGGGAAGAAAGAAATAGCGTAGGGAAGGAAGGAAAGAAAGATAGAAGGGAGAGAGTTCCAAAAACTGCAGGCACTTAAAGTGTACTTGTTTGGCTCTGCGCATGCTCAGACAATCAGGAAACTAACTAGAGATTGCCTCTGATCCCTTAAATTGTTTACCCAGAACTCTGTGCGTCTCTTGCCTTTCCTGACTGTAATGCATCTTTCCCAGCCGTCATGTACCTCCTTGCGGCAATTCAGCCTTTCCTCTTTTCTTCTCTTTCCGGATAGCTGGTTCCCCCATTAGGAAGCATTTGATAGTTTACGCTCTCTCTGCTCAATATATTTCTCTCCTGCCACCCTCCCTGTTGCAGAGCACACTCTCTGGCCTCTTTTGGGACTTAACTCAACCCAGGGATTCTGAAGACTATGTTTTCCAAGCCTGAGAAACTATGTCTCCCAGGACTGCCATTAAAAATAACTCTTTACCCACTGAACACCCATATGTTCTAAAATTGTTTTCCTTATCTGTTCCCATCCTTGCAATGTGTGACCTTGCCTTTTTGTTCCAAAGTCCGCCTAAAAGGCCAGTCTGCATGTTCCCCTTTCCCCACTCTGGAATTGTATTATTTTTATATATTTTCCCTTCCTCATGCCTTGATCTACATACAAGGGAGCCTGGCTTGGATATCTGTACGTACTTGGGAAAACTATGTCTCTCATGTGCATGAAAAATGCCCTAAAACTGTATTCCTGACCCCAAAAGGAAGTCCTGCACCCCATATGATCATACAGCCTGCGAGAAGAGACTCCAAGCTGGGGGTTTCCTCAATCAGTTTGTGGCCTCAACCATCTTATGGACGTTATCTGGACATATGTAACACAGTAACCCCATGGATGGCCCATTGCCTTTTCCTGCCCGCCTCGGGGGAAGTAGCGACACTTCACAATGCGCCTTTGTGTGCGGGACCTCTCTCCACGGAAGGAAACCTGATTGTCTTTTTCTAAGCCCATCTCCTCTGCCATTTGCATGATTGTTAATTTCAGTCTTATGTTCAATGATCCTAGATTTTATTTCTCTGCGAGTTTGACCCATATATCAGTGTTTCTCAACCTGGGGGTCGGGACCCCTGGGGGGGTCGTGATGGAGGTTCAGAGGGGTCACCGAAGACCATCAGAAAACACGTATTTCTGATGGTCTTAGGAAACACTTTGGAATAGTCATTTGGGTTCACAGTGCTCTCCGGATGTAGATGAACTATGTTGTTGTTGTTCATTCGTTCAGTCGTCTCCGACTCTTCGTGACCTCATGGACCAGCCTACGCCAGAGCTCCCTGTCGGCCGTTACCACCCCCAGCTCCCTCAAGGTCAGTCCAGTCACTTCAAGGATGCCATCCATCCATCTTGCCCTTGGTCGGCCCCTCTTCCTTTTGCCTTCCACTTTCCCCAGCATAATTGTCTTCTCTAGGCTTTCCTGTCTCCTCATGATGTGGCCAAAGTACTTCAACTTTGTCTCTAGTATCTTTCCCTCCAGTGAGCAGTCGGGCTTTATTTCCTGGAGGATGGACTGGTTGGATCTTCTCGCAGTCCAAGGCACTCTCAGCACTTTCCTCCAACACCACAGCTCAAAAGCATCGATCTTCCTTCGCTCAGCCTTCCCTAAGGTCCAGCTCTCACATCCGTAGGTGAGACGTAGGTGAGACGCACGTAGGCAAGAGACACACAGATATAGATGAACTATATCTCCCCTAAATCACTATCAATTCATCCCGAATCCCTCCAGTGTTTTCTGTTGATCATGGGGGTTCTGTGTGGGAAGTTTGGCCCAATTCTAACCTTGGTGGGGTTCAGAATGCTCTTTGATTCTAGGTGAACTATAAATCCCAAATGTCAAGGTCTATGTTCCTCAAGCTCTACCAGTATTCACATTTGGGCATACTGAATATTCGTGCCAAGTTGGTCCAGATCTATCATTGTTTGAGTTCACAGTGCTCTCTGGATGTAGGTGAACTACAACTTCCAAACTCAAGGTCAATTCCCACCAAACCCTTCCAGTATTTTCAGTTGGTCGTGGGAGTTCTATGTGTCAAGTTTGGTTCAATTCCGTCGTTGGTGGAGTTCAGTATGCTCTTATATTGTTGGTGAACTATAAATCCCAGCAACTACATCTCCCAAATGACAAAATCAATCCTCCCAACCAGTATTCAAATTTGGGCATATTAGGTATTTGTGCCAAATTGGGTCCAGTGAATGAAAATACATCCTGCATTACAATTCAGTTATGACATAGCAACAAAAATAATTTTCTGGTTGGGGGTCACCACAACATGAGGAACTGTATTAAGGGGTCACAGCATTAGGGAAGTTGAGAAACACTGCCCATATATGATAGATTGCATTCAGAAACTGAGCGTATAAATTGCCCCTTAGTTGCGCAGGTCGCAAAATGGGAGAATTTAATTTCAAATGATAGATGTTGGTGTTTGAAGATTTTGGTTTCCACCAATTGGTGGCACACTGAACAATGGTGACATCAATAATTACCCAACAAATTGGACTTGGTAGTCTGAGCATTGTGGGTTACATCTGAATGTACCAATATATCTCCAATGTTCTTGGTCCTTTTATATGCTATCAGTCTTTCACATCCTGGGATATCTCAGTATGAGGAAATACTGGATTCTTATAAGAGAAATGTGCATGATTATACCAATATGTCCTGGTTTGAGCTACCATGATCCAGAGCCACTGGGTTGTCCCCGTCCCCCGTGGGGCTCTGCCATGACCATCCTGCACACAATAAACTTTTCCTGTTGAATAAAGGGAAACCTATTCACCGCCACTCAATGCCCTTTGTCTCTTCACAAGCCGACTGCCCAGCCAAGCCCCTTTTCTGTGATTGGTCAGAATTCGGAGGCTCGTCCAATTACAGCTGATGTTGCTGGGCGGGAAATTTGAAATTATTGTGTATAAAAGAGGCTGCATTTCTGTATTCTGGCATTCTAGCTTCTTTGTGAATGTATCACAAGCTAGGATCTTATCTGCAGATAATAAAAGATCTTCCTTGGCTGAAAAATCACCTTCTCATCTTGCTGCTGGATGATTGTAATTGGGGCTGATCTGAATGCTCGCCTACAGCAGGGACTCACTAGTATTAGAATCATAGAATCAAAGAGTTGGAAGAGACCTCATGGGCCATCCAGTCCAACCCCATTCTGCCAAGAAGCAGGAATATTGCATTCAAAGCACCCCTGACAGATGGCCATCCAGCCTCTGTTTAAAAGCTTCCAAAGAAGGAGCCTCCACCACACTCCGGGGCAGAGAGTTCCACTGCTGAACGGCTCTCACAGTCAGGAAGTTCTTCCTCGTGTTCAGGTGGAATCTCCTCTCTTGTAGTTCTAAGCCATTGTTCCATTGCGTCCTAGTCTCCAGGGAAGCAGAAATGAAGCTTGCTCCCTCCTCCTCCCTGTGGCTTCCTCTCACATATGTATACATGACTCTCATATCTCCTCTCATCCTTCTCTTCTTCAGGCTAAACATGCCCAGCTCCTTAAGCCGCTCCTCATAGGGCTTGTTCTCCAGACCCTTGATCATTTTAGTCACCCTCCTCTGGACACATTCCAGCTTGTCAATATCTCTCTTGAATTGTGGTGCCCAGAATTGGACACAATATTCCAGGTGTGGTCTAACCAAGGCAGAATAGAGCATGGGGAGCATGACTTCCCTAGATCTAGACACTATGCTCCTATTGATGCAGGCCAAAACTCCATTGGCTTTTTTTGCCGCCACTTCACATTGTTGGCTCATGTTTAACTTGTTGTCCACGAGGACTCCAAGATCTTTTTCACACGTACTGCTCTCGAGCCAGGCATTGTCCCCCATTCTGTATCTTTGCATTTCATTTTTTCTGCCAAAGTGGAGTATCTTGCATTTGTCACTGTTGAACTTCATTTTGTTAGTTTTGGCCCATCTCTCTATCTGTTGGGAACCTTTGGCCCTCCAGCTGTGGTGGACTTCAACTCCCACAATTCCTTGAGGCTCGGCATTCGCCCCAAAGGCTTACCTTGGCCCAACGAGGTTTGTTTGGCTCTTTTTCATGGAGGACGGGCAGCAAAGGGGGAGAGACGAGCGTAACGTAGCTGTGCAGATGGCGAGGAAGGATGCGGAGCCCACAGACTGGCCTCGGAGGGAGAGAGCGGGCGGAAACCCCTGCGGGCAACGCGCTTCCTCGCCGCTTCGGCCCTTAGCACCCGCCCCGCATGGACCCCCTCCCTAGCAACGACGCCGGCTGAGTGACGTCGTGCAGAGCTTGTCGGGGAAAAGGGAAGGCGAAGGCTGGAGGGAAAGGGCTCTGCGCTGTTTAAGCGGCGAGGAGGCGCGTTGCCCGCAGGGGTTTCCGCCCGCTCTCTCCCTCCGAGGCCAGTCTGTAGGCTCCGCATCCTTCCTCGCCATCTGCACAGCTACGTTACGCTCGTCTCTCCCCCTTTGCTGCCCGTCCTCCATGAAAAAGAGCCAAACAAACCTCGTTGGGCCAAGGTAAGCCTTTGGGGCGAATGCCGAGCCTCAAGGAATTGTGGGAGTTGAAGTCCACCACAGCTGGAGGGCCAAAGGTTCCTGACCCCTGCTCTAATCTGTCAAGATCGGTTTGAATCCTGACATTCTAGCTTTTTTGTGAATGTATCACAAGCTAGGATCTTATCTGCAGATAATAAAGATCTTCCTTGGCTGAAAAATCACCTTCTCATCTTGCTGCTGGATGATCTGAATGCTCGCCTACAGCAAGGACTCACTAGAATTGGGCAGCTCAGACTTATCACTTGTCCGAGTTTCTGCCAACAGGCTTCTTCCTGGTCTCACTGCCAGGTGCTGCCTCCTAAAATTGGAGCCAACACTATGAAACCCCGTCGTGACCCCCTGAGGGGTCCTGACATCCAGGTTGAGAAATGCTGGTTTAAAATACAGAAGAAGATCTACAAGCCACTCTCAACACCTTTGCAGAAGAATACACGAAGCTTGGCCTGTCATTAAACATTGAGAAAACCAAAGTGCTGTTCCAGCATTCACCAGCCATCCCCTCCCCAATGCCAGAGATACAGCTTAATGGTGTAACATTAGAAAATGTTGACCATTTCCACTACCTTGGCAGCCACCTCTCCACCAAAGTCAACATTGACGCCGAAATACAACACCGCCTGAGCTCTGCAAGTGCAGCATTTTCTCAAATGAAGCAGAGAGTGTTTGAGGACCGGGACATCCGTAGGGATACCAAGGTACTTGTCTATAAAGCTATTGTCCTCCCAACCCTGCTTTATGCCTGTGAAACGTGGACTGTCTACAGACGTCACATGCAGCTCCTGGAACGATTCCATCAGCGCTGCCTCCGGAAAATCATGCAAATCTCCTGGGAAGACAAGCGGACAAATGTCAGCGTGCTGGAAGAAGCAAAGACCACCAGCATTGAAGCGATGGTCCTCCAACATCAACTCCGCTGGGCCGGCCACGTTGTCCGGATGCCCGACCACCGTCTCCCAAAACAGTTGCTCTACTCTGAACTTAAGGACGGAAAACAGAACGTTGGTGGACAGGAAAAGAGATTTAAAGATGGGCTCAAAGCCAACCTTAAAAACTCTGGCATAGACACTAAGAACTGGGAAGCCCTGCCCTTGAGCGCTCCAGTTGGAGGTCAGCTGTGACCAGCAGTGCTGCAGAATTCGAGGAGGCACGAGTGGAGGGTGAAAGAGAGAAATGTGCCAGGAGGAAGGCCGTCAAGCCAACCCCGACTGGGACCGCCTTCCACCTGGAAACCAGTGCCTTCACTGTGGGAGAAGATGCGGGTCAAGAATAGGGCTCCACAGCCACCTACGAACCCACAAGTACACTGGAAGACCATCTTACTCGTCCAACGAGGGATCACCTAAAAAAAAAATCTACAGGATTCATGAGCAGGGTAGGGGATACATTTTGGATTGAGAAGATTGCTTGGTAATGTAATCACATGTACTGCAACTCCCCAAAATTACCATATTTCATCACACAATCGTACACTTATTTCCTTTTTCAGAAACCTTTTTTTTAATTCGGAAATAGTTTAATACAACAATGTTGAAAACAACTTGATAACAGATCAAAGAGTCAAGGGAACAAATCCACATAGTTGAACATTTTGATCTTCCTTCTCTACAGCTCTTCCAGAGGACATGATGCTGTGTCTTGCAGGGCGGCTGCCCCCCACCCTGTGGCCACTGGAATGTCAATTGGTGAAAGTGGGAGGAACTCTCCACAGCTTCTGCAGAGGACATTGTAGTTTTGAGTCCCTCCAGAGGTGAGAAAAGTGGTATAGAAATACAATAAATAATCTCAATATTTATATTCTACTAGCTGTACCCTGTCTTGTCTGTCGAGAAGACAATTATGCTGGGGAAAGTGGAAGGCAAAAGGAAGAGGGGCCGACCAAGGGCAAGATGGATGGATGGCATCCTTGAAGTGACTGGACTGACCTTGAGGGAGCTGGGGGTGGTGACGGCCGACAGGGAGCTCTGGCGTGGGCTGGTCCATGAGGTCACGAAGAGTCGGAGACGACTGAACGAATGAACAACAACAACTAGCTGTACCCGGTCACGCGTTGCTGTGGCCCCCAGCAAACAGAAGATTTCCAGACATGAAACAATCTGGGCTAGGGAACTCCTCCCACCAAAGGTTTCCTGCTGGCTGATAGAAGCCAGGCTTTTAAGGTGCTAGGCTATTCAAAGGTAATCCAGGTGGACAATTGCAACATTCACACTTGACTCAAGTAGAAATCGAGGGGCGCCTGGAGTCGTTTTTGTGCATGCACTGTAATGTCTTTTTTGTTTTTGGGGTTTTTAAGTCCTTTCCACTGTTTGTTTTTAGGTTTTTATGAGTGATGGTCACTCGTTGACCTGATAGGTGTCTTGTGGCCAAATTTGGTATCAATTCGTCCAATGGTTTTTAAGTTATCCTAATTCCACAAACGAACATTGCATTTTTATTTGTATAGATATAATAAACGTGAATAAACATGTGTATGTAGCAGGGATGTCTGCTTACACAAAGTCCCACTTCCACAAACAGGCTACAGTTTCCACTGAGCAGAGACACCCATGTGACCCTCCCAAAATTGACATTGCAGGTTATAGAGAGTGCCAAGAACATGTCCAAGAGCCCTTACAATGTCCTTCACAGTGCCATACTGTCCACTACCCAAGTGAAGGCTTTCAGATGGGGACAATTTCATCCTAGATTTTATGTTTTTCTTCCACCAAAGTCACCTCCCGGGGTTCCTTTCTCTCTCAATTGGTGTGGAATTTACATGACCCCACCCACTGCCTGTCCCCTAGCCCTTTGCATGATGTAGTGAATTCCCTACCTGTTAGGCTAGGAAAAGCCTAACAGGAAAAGAGAGCTAGGAGGAGCAAAGAGATAGATCCAGGATAGGACTATCTGTGCTGTTTAGAATTACTTTCAGAGAGGCAATCCTGTTAGTAAATTCTGTGGAGGGGGAGAGATGTGTTCCTGTGTAACTAAGTCTGAACTGCCTAAAGTAACCACATGTTTTTAAGTCAATACTCTGAAAGCGCTAAGCTTTATACCTGAATTGATCCAGTTCTCTTAAATAAACATCATTGTTTTGTAGTTCACAACATCTGCCTCACGTGTGCCTCTGTGGGTGAAGTTTTAAAAGCAGTTTCCTGCAGCAAACAAGAGTCTATGGTGGCAGTGTATCATTTAAAGAAAAATCTTTTAGCGTTACCTCAGAACACAAGCCTGAGGGCTAATCCAACACACTCCTGCCTAAGATACTTCCAATAAGCCAAGGGTTTATCAGTGCTTTTAAATTGGTAGCAGCCAGAGGGTTCTTTCAAAAGGTTTTTTGGCCAGAAGAAAGTTCCAGCTTTCCTTACAGATTTTTGTTTTGGCTTTTTAATTGAGAGAAGTCACCTTCATTTTTAAATGGTGTCCTGCCTTTTAGGGATTTTGTGTTATACATGACCCCTCCCATTGCCTCTCACTTAGCCCTTTCCTATGGCACACAACAAACAGAGGAATTGATCAGCAACTGAACATTCTGTAGGGGGTTGGGGCACAGACTCCACAGGATGGAAGTTGTAGTTCACCCTGCATCAGGACACAGGACTGTGACTTCCACTGCCAATGGACCTGGACCACATTTTGCACTCAACCCCCCATGACCAACAAAACATACTGGAGGGATTTGGGGGGAATTCACCAAGATTTATAGCTGTTGTAGGTACTGGGATTTATAGTTCACCTGCATTCAACAGCACTCTGGACTCGATTACAATGAACCTGGAACTAACTTGGCACACAGAACCCCCATGACCAAGAAAAAACACTGGAGGTCTTTGGAGGGATTTATAGGAGTTGTACTTGACCTACATCCAGAGAGCACTGTTACCCAACCAATGGATCTGGACCCAATTCCTCTGTTTGCTGTGTGCCGTTGGAAAAGGTTAAGGGAGAAGCAGTGGGTGGGGTCATGCAAACTCCACACCAATGGAGAAAGGAACCCTGGAGTTTCAATTCTGGAGGAAAATGGAACATCTAGGATCCTGCATGAAAGCCTTCACTTGAATGGTGGGCAATATGGTGTTGGTGGAGGACATTGGCAGGGCTCTTGGACATGTTCATATTCATGACGCTCACTATAACCTGCAATGTCAGTGGAAGGGAGGGACGTGTGCAAAGTATTGCTGTTTGTGGAAGTGGGGGTCTGTCTGTGTAAGTGGACACCCCTGCCACATACACATTTTCATTTTTATTATATGTGTGTTTAGGTAAAATATTAAGATCTCTAAGGAGACAAATTGGAGATAAATTTGTCTAATAAAACAAATCATAACCTTGGGTTAGTAAGACATTTCCTGGAATGTTAGTATCAAGTTCTGGGTCCTGCAAAATGTGGTAAATTGTAATGAACTAAGAAATGAACAATTATTTCCACTGAATTTCATTCCACATTCCATGCATTCACATAGTTTCACCTGTGTGAGTTATTTGATGTTTCTCATAAGATCGACTTCCCCTGAAGGCTTTTCCACATGACAGGCATTTATACGGGGTCTTCCCTGTGTGGGCCCTTAGATGTGTATTATATGACCCACTTTGCCTATAGCTCTTTCCACATTCCATACATTTATATGGCTTCTCTCCTGTGTGGGTCCTTTGGTGGCAATGTAGACTTCCACTATGGTTAAAGCTCTTTCCACATTCCATGCATTTATATGGCTTCTCCCTTGTGTGGGATCTTTGATGTAATTGTAGATTGTTACTACGCGAGAAGCTCTTTCCACATTCCATGCATTTGTACGGCTTCTCCCCTGTATGGGTCATTAGATGGTAATGCAGGTGTGTGGCCCGACTGAAGTTTTTCCCACATTCAATGCACTTATATGGCTTTTCCCCTGTGTGAGTTTTCAGATGGTTATTACATGTCTGATCATTACTGAAGCTCTTTCCACATTCCGTGCATTCATATGGTTTTTCCCCTGTGTGGGTCCTTAAATGCGAACGTAGGTGTGCACTCTGACTGAAGCACAATCTACATTCTATGCATTGATAGGGCTTCTCCCCTGTGTGGGTCCTTTGATGAGAACGCAGATGGTCACTTCGGCTGAAGGTCTTTCCACATAGCATACATTCGTATGGTTTATCTCCTGTGTGAGTTCTTAGATGCTTATGACAATTTCCACTGTCACGGAAGCTCCTCCCACATTCAACACACTTATATGGCTTCTCCCCTGTGTGGGATCTCTGATGTGAATGCAGACTTCTACTGTCACTGAAGTGCTTTCCACATTCCATGCATGTATATGCTTTGTCTCCTTTGTGGAGCCAGGCATCTATGTTTAACTGTGTGTGGCAGTTGCAAATTCTCCCACAGTCAGGGCAGTCAATCTTATTTGATTCTGAGATTAGAGGTTCGGAATGAGCAGCCTGGTGGAAGGAAGAGAAGGTCTTTGGGCTTTTCACTTGGACGTTGTTTTCTATTTCCATTCTCTTTTGCTTTCCAAGCTCCTGCTTTTCCATGATTGGCTCCCTATAGTTCTCATTCTCCTGCTGACTTCTTTTTTGAGGGGGAAAAAGAAAAGAAAAATCTATTAGCACAGAAATCAGCCAGGAACATCAATGCCATTGCCTCTTTTAATTCTAAAAGGAATGGGATAAAAAGTTAAGGGGAAATTTTTTAGACAAAATAGGGGATTGGGTTAAGGTTGGAATGAAGAAGGAAATGATTATGGAAGAATTTAGAGAAGTAAAATTGACATGGTTGCATTGTATACAATTAGAACAATAATTTAAAAACTGGGAAAAATGAATAAAAACGGAAGTAAGCTTAACCAATTCGAACAAATAGTACAAAATGGAAGGGTTGCAGAGGAGCATGAACATTTGAAAGGAATAACTAGTAAAGCATAGAAGAAAATAATTGAAATAAAAAAAGGAAAAACAAAACATAATATCCTCAAGGAGGTCTGGGAAGAAGATTTAGGGATAAAAATAAATGAAACAGTGGCAACAATTATGGAGACAAAGACATCTAAAAAATCTATCAATACGGGTTAAATAAAATTATTATAAGTTAATATGGAAATATTCTAACACCAGTAAGTTAATATTCTAACACCAGTAAGAATAGCAAATATAAATAAAAACTACTCAAAAAATTGCTGAATCAGGAACATATATACATATGTGGTGGCAATGTAAATATGTAAATAATTTTGTGGGGAAAGCATTTAGAGAAATAGAAGATATAATGAACATTAAAATAGAAAGAACTCCTAGCATAGCTTTATTATGATTATATAATGATAAACAATTGAAAAAAGAGGATAAACATGCGATAACAAACTTATTAACAAAAGCAAGACTGGTTTTAGCAAGGAATTGGAAAAGAGAAATAAATATTCAATAGAGGAGTGGTACAAGGAAGTCTGGAAATTGGCAATAAATGATAAGCTGACGTGTATATCAAAAGTCGGGAAGTAGCAGCCAATAGTGAAAGGACCAAGGCAGAGACATCTCCAGCTCATCCCCTGTTTGGGTATCAGCCAGCACATCAACGACTTAAATCAAGAAATAGTTTTCTAAGATCTACAGAGACACTCGCTGGAACACCTCAGCAAGCGAGAGTCCAAAAGTGGCAGGCTCAAACCCAGAATCTCAACCAATGGCTGATACTAAATGACAAACTCCCCCCTGGGTACACACAAGCCTGGGCGACTTGGAAGGCGCTGAACAGACTGCGCTCTGGCACCACGAGATGTAGAGCCAACCTCAAGAAATGGGGCTACAAAGTGGAATCCTCGACATGCGAGTGTGGAGAAGAGCAAACCACTGACCACCTGCTGCAATGCACCCTGAGCCCTGCCACATGCACAATGGAGGACCTTTTTTGCAGCAACACCAGAAGCACTCCCAAGTGGCCAGATTTAATCAACTACCAAACTCACAAATTTTGTATTTTGTCTGTTTGTTTGCTTTGTTCTGTTAGAAATGTAATATAATTGACTGGTTGCCCTGACACGACAAATAAATAAATATCAAAAGTTAAAAGAGGTATATGGAAACAAAGTGATTTTGATGAAATATGGAGAAAATGTATTGAAAAAGTATTTAAAAAGTAAGAAGGAAATTTTGGACAGATGATATGTAAATGCTGTGGCTTGGGGAAAAAATTAAATATTAAAGAAAAATAAAGGAAAAAAGAAAATTAAAAAAATTCTAAAAGGAACGGATATGTGTCCATTTCTCTCTCTGTTTTGGTGATACATCAGCTGTGCCCGTACCTTGGGAAGTCAGACTTGGCCACGGTGGTCCACGCTCTTGTTACATCTAGGATAGACTACTGCAACGCACTCTACGTGGGGTTGCCTTTGAAGACTACTCAGAAGCTTCAAATAGTCCAACGAGAGGCAGCCAGGTTAATAACTGGGGTGGCATACAGGGAGCACACAACTCCCATGTTACGCCAGCTCCACTGGCTGCCAGTTTGCTACCGGGCACAATTCAAAGTGCTGGCTTTGGCCTATAAAGCCCTCAACAGCCCCGGCCCAAATTACCTGTCCGAACACATCTCTCCCTATGAACCATCGCGGAGATTAAGATCCTCTGGGGAGGCCCTGCTTTCCGTCATGCCATTATCACAGGCGCGATTGGTGGGGACGAGAAACAGAGCCTTCCCAGTGATTGCTCCCTGGCTATGGAACTCCCTTCCTGGTGAGATCAGGTCGGCCCCCTCCCTCCTGTCCTTTAGAAGGATGGTCAAAACTTGGCTGTGGGACCAAGCTTTCGGGACAGGGCAATAAAGCGGCAATAGGAAAGATGACCAGGCCAAAGTATTAGATTTGATGTGAATGACTAGGACGGTTTTAAATGGGATATTTTAATATTTTGATGAATGTTTTTTAATGTTTATGTATTGTATGTGAATTTGTGTCCCGGCGTTGAATGTTTGCCGCATGTATGCTGAGTCCCCTTCAGGGTGAGGGCAGAATATAAATGTTTTAAATATATAAATAAACTAGCTGCCCCCTGCCAGGCGTTGCTGTGGCCCAGTCTGTTGATCTGGAAAATAAAGTAATGAGAAAGGGTTGGTTTCTAATCTATGTAATTTATTTATGCTTGTGAGTAAACAGTATTTTTTGTTGTTTCTTTGTCAGTGTTGATGTGGAGAGTGTCTGGTTTGCCTACTCTGGAACATGCAACATATCATTGTCCTTCTTTAGGGGTCCCTTTCAAATCTATGATACTATATCTGTGTGTATGTGAATCATATCTATCTATGTATCTATGTATCTATGTATCTATGTATCTATGTATCTATGTATCTATGTATGTATGTATGTATGTATGTATCTATCTATCTATCTATCTATCTATCTATCTATCTATCTATCTATCTATCTATCTATCTATCTATCTATCTATCTATATCTATGGCTGGATGGCTCTTTGTCGGAAGGGCTTTGATTACGTTTTCTTGCCCTGATGAAGGGAGTTAGATTGAATGGCCTTAAGTATTTTCTGTTGGTCATGGGGGTTCTGTATGGGAAGTTTGCCCCAATTCTGTCGTTGGTGGGGTTCAGAATGCTCTTCGATTGTAGGTGAACTGTGAATCCCAGTGACTACAACTCCTAAATGTCAAGGTCCATTTCCCCCAAACTCTATCTGTGTTCATATTTGGGCGTGTTGAGTATTCGTGCCAAGTTTGGTCCAGATCCATCATTGTTTGAGTCCACAGTGCTCTCTGGATGTAGGTGAACTACAACTCCCAAATTCAAGGTCAATGCCCACCAAACCCTTCCAGTATTTTCTGTTGGTCATGGGAGTTCTGTGTGCCATATTTGGTTCAATTCCATCATTGGTGGAGTTCAGAATGCTCTTTGATTGTAAATCCCAGCAACTACAATTCCCAAATGACAAAATCATAATTTTTTTGAGTGATGGTCACTCCTTGTGTTGTGAGACATTTTGTTGCCAAATTTGATGTGATTTCGTTCATTTGGTTCTTTTGTTTTTAAGGAACTCATTATGCACAGAGCATTTTTATATATATAGATATCATAGAATCATAGAATCCAAGAGTTGGAAGAGACCTCATGGGCCATCATCCAGTCCAACCCCATTCTGCCAAGAAGCCGGAATATTGCATTCAAATCACCCCTGACAAATGGCCATCCAGCCTCTGCTTAAAAGCTTCCAAAGAAGGAGCCTCCACCACACTCCGGGGCAGAGAGTTCCACTGCTGAACGGCTCTCACAGTCAGGAAGTTCTTCCTCATGTTCAGATGGAATCT
The DNA here is from genome assembly GCF_025583915.1 of Anolis sagrei ordinatus. Taxonomy (NCBI): domain Eukaryota; kingdom Metazoa; phylum Chordata; class Lepidosauria; order Squamata; family Anolidae; genus Anolis; species Anolis sagrei. The sequence continues at coordinate 308,568,840 of NW_026845477.1, read as the reverse complement.
CCTCTCTTGTAGTTTGAAGCCATTGTTCCATTGCGTCCTAGTCTCCAGGGAAGCAGAAAACAAGCTTGCTCCCTCCTCCCTGTGGTTTCCTCTCACATATTTATACATGGCTACCATATCTCCTCTCAGCCTTCTCTTCTTCAGGCTAAACATGCCCAGTTCCCTAAGCCGCTCCTCATAGGGCTTGTTCTCCAGACCCTTGATCATTTTAGTCGCCCTCCTCTGGACACATTCCAGCTTGTCAGTAGTTTCCATTTCCATTTGAGAAGTGGATAACCCGGAGGAGGAGGAAGAGGAAGAGGAGGAAGAAGAAGAATCTTCTTCAAGTGATAAGCAAGGTGAACCCTAGCTGAGGTGCAATAATATGGGCAAAGGGACATGATATACAAGAGGGAAATGATGCATCTATTTTTAAAAGCCAAAAGAACCTTACCCAGAGGCCATATTCTCACAGGTCTCCATTGTATTTTCTACATACGACGCACACTGGACTTGACGCAGGACTCTCCGCTCCTTCTTGGTGAAACACACAACAGCCTCCTTAAAGGAATCCAGGGGCTGAAAGACAAAAGATGGAGAAGAACATTGCTGAAATACAAAGAGTCTTGGCTTAGTTGTGGGATGACAGTGGTGACACTGAGCCCCCGGTAGCACAGTGGGTTAAACCCCTGTGCTGGCAGGACTGAAGACCGACAGGTTGCAGGTTCAAATTCGGGGAGAGGCGGATGAGCTCCCTCTATCAGCTCCAGCTCCTCATGCGGGGACATGAGAGAAGCCTCCCACAAGGATGATGAAAACATCAATTCATCCGGGCGTCCCCTGGGCAACGTCCTTGCAGACGGCCAATTCTCTCACACCAGAAGCAACTTGCAGTTTCTCGAGTCGCTCCTGACACGACAAAAAATAAATAAATAGTGGTGACACTTAAAGGCAAGGTTGAATAATAAGTTCAAGACATTTGTGGTGAAGGGGCAAACTATTCATATTCAAAACCAGAAATGTGCCATCAAAGAGTTCCGGCAAATTATGAATTCTACTGTGATTTTTCTGCTTCTTGGCTCACGAGGTCTCTTCCATTATTTATTTATTTATTAATTATTTATTTACAGTATTTGTATACCGCTTTTCTCACCCGTTGAGGGGGACTCAAAGCGGTTTACACATAAGTAATGGCAAAAATTCAATGCCAGTACAAACAATTACAATTCTACACTACAATTAGACATAAATTAAATTTAAAAATACATCCATGAGCAATAAAACAATCATTAAAACAATAAAACAGTCTCGTCCCTCGAATCGCCGTTCCAGTCATTGTCTTTCTGGAATACTGCATACATATGACTCTATGATTCTATGTTTTTTTAATGTTGTGAATCATTTTGGGTCTTAACTGAGAAATAAAAGTGGCCTATAAATGTAATAATAGTAATAATAATACCACCATATTTCACTGCATAATATTCACCACCACATAACAGTGACAATGTGGGGTCGTTTCGTCCCAAAATAGGTTCTTATTCTTTCATCACATAGTCTAGAAAAGAGAAAGTTAAGATGGGGCATGAAAGCCATTCTTAAATATTTATTTACTTCATTTATACCCCGCCTTTCTCACCCAGGAAGGGACTCAAGGCGGCTTACCAAATCTGGCAAGAATGCAATGCCGTAAACACACATTAAAAGGTAAAGGTTTTCCCTTGACATGAAGTCTAGTCATGACCATCTCTGGGGCTTGGTGCTCATCTCCATTTCTAAGCCGAAGAGCCAGCGTTCTCCATAGACACCTCCAAGGTCATGTGGCCACAGGCACAACTGCACAAAGTGTCGTTACCTATTGATCGACTCACATTTTAATGTTTTCGAACTGTTAAGTTGGCAGAAGCTGGGGCTAACAGCAGGAGCTCACCCCACTCCCCGGATTTGAACTGCCGGCCTTTCGGTCAGCAAGTTCAGCATCTCACCGGGTTGTGGTGCAGCTGGTTGGGAGTCAGCTGCATTAAAATCTCTACTGACCAAAAGGTCATGAGTTCGAAGCCAGCCCGGGTTGGAGTAAGCTCCTGACCATTTGTCTAGCTTGCTGTCGCCCTTTGCAGCCTGAAAGACAGTTGCATCCGTCAAGTAGAAAATTTAGGTACCACTTATGCAGGGAGACTAATTTAACTAATTTACGATGCCATAAAACTCTACGACTCTGGCCCAGCGTACCTATCCGAACGTATCTCCTTCTACGTCCCACCTAGGAATTTAAGATCTTCTGGAGGGGCCCTGTTCTCGACCCCGCCCTTGTCACAAACGAGACTGGCGGGGACGAGGGACAGCGCCTCCTTGGTGGTGGCCCCCCGCCTGTAGAATTCACTTCCTGGGGAAATTAGATCATCGTTATCCCTCCTCTCTTTTAGAAGGAAATTTAAAACGTGGATATGGGACCGGGCATTTGGGTAATTTGGCAGATTGACAAGGATAATGATGACAAGAGCTTTGGAAATGGATTATGATAAGCTGAATGGCCCACTAAATATGGAACTTGCTGAAACAATGGCCACTAAGTTGGCTTGTTATGAGATTTTATTGTAATAATTTGATGGTTAATTATTTATAATTATTGTTGATATGTATTTTTGTTTAACTTTAGGCATCGAATTGTGCCGGCTGGAAGCCGCCCTGAGCCCCCCCTAGGGGGTTGAGAAGGGCGGGGTAGAAATGCGCGAAATAAATAACTAAATAAAACTCTCCAACAGCGTTCAAAAGAATGAGAAAGTACTCCATAAGTGTCACAAGTGGGTGGTGAAGCGACAGCTCCCCCGGTGGCCAGAATTCACAATGCATACCCTCATGAAGCTGGAAAGTTAAATAGCCTCTGTGTGTCTGTCTATATATGTTGTGTGTCTATGGCACTGAATGTTTACCATGTATATATACATTGTAATCCACCCTGAGTCTCCTGTGGGGGGAGAAGGGTGGAATATAAATACTGTAAATAAATAAATCTCAGAAGTTTGACCCGCTGCACCAAAGGGGCCTCCTAAACATATACATTACAATAATAAAGTTATTATTGTTGTTGTAACATACACATTACAATCATCATAATATAATAATAATAACTTTATTTTTATACTCCGCCACCATCTCCCCAAAAGGACTTGGGGCGGCTTACATGGGGGCCAAGCCCAGAGCATACAACATTTATCAGCTAAAACACAGTTAATAACATAACATATAATATAATATAAACAATCTAATTAAGAGGGTTGAATGAAAAGTAATGCCTCCACCTTTGTAACTCCTCCACAGATGGCAGTACTGCTATGCGGCAGGTACTGGATTGTTCAGTAGACTCTCCTCTACAGTTCCATTTTGGCGGGAAGCCTTAGCATTGAACGGTTGTATTGGTAAAGTGTGAAGTATGGAACTTTGAGCAGACGGTTGGTCGATGAGACTTAAGCAACGTGCAGTCCTTGAATTGTTGACAGCAGAAGGTGTCACCCCAAAGGAGATTACATGAGGCCGAGCCCACAATGCATCAATAACAAAAGCAATAACAACAAGTAATGCAAAACAATTAAAATAAATCTCATAAGCAAAAAATAAACAATCAACAATCAACAGTAACACACAAGCATTTAAAACCAATGGCCGGGCCAAATGTAATAGATTAAAATTAAAAAATAATGCTGGACATGAACAAGGTGGGATATAACTGAGATAGGATTTTCAAAGAGAGATGAGGGAATGCAGTCAGTCCTAAATCAATAGTAAAGTGCATTTTGAGGGCATATTGCTGAGAGTTTTCCTTATTCTGGGAAGGCACACTGGAACAGCCACGTTTTCAGGCTCCTCCTAAAGACTGCCAGAGTTGGGGCATGTCTGATGTCCTTAAGGAGTGAATTCCAGAGTCGAGGGGCCACCACCAAGAAGGCCCTCTCCCTCGTCCCCACCAATCACGTTCGTACACAGAAATGCCATTTTGGGGAGGAGGGAAGACTTTTTCCATTGCTCTAGAGCAGTGGTTCCCAACCTTTTTTTTTTTACCAGGGACTACTCTCCAACATTAATACCAAAAGGGTTACGAATCAGTTTTTGGTCAACTTTAAATTCAGTTTGGTTATTTGGGGTGCTAATGCAGAAAATTGCATTGGATAGACCACATCAGCTGTAGTTTCTGATACAGAACACATGCCATCCAGTATTCGCCATCTGCTCACCCACAGAAAACCATATTTAATAATCTAGAGCTGTGTGAAAGTTGGTAAATGTGATAAAAGCAGAATAAGCAGAAGCTTTACCACAATATTTAAACCAAGATATACACTGCAGTATAATAAAATGTCACTCAGGCTTGTGAAACAAGTAACAGTATCTTTACTTTAGTTCAAAGGTTCAAACAGGGTAACAATCTATACATCAGTCTCTTTGAATTCAGGCAGAGATCAGAGGAATAAAATAGTCCTTTTAAATAGTCTTTCAAATATGCCTCATGCCATAAAATGATCAGTCTTCAAGATAGTTGGCAGCCAGCATTATCTCTTCACTGTCCAAAAAGATAAAATGGCATTTCGTGTCAGGAATCAATTTCTGACGGCATAAAGACGTCACAAATTCCTTCCACGACATCATGACTGAATCAGTTCTCTCTGTGACATTCAGAAGCCACAGAGGGTGCTGGAAACTATGAAGCAACAAGTTCTAATAAGGAAACTGAGTAGAGGAGTAGATGGGCAGGAAAAGTCTATAAAAGGAAGTGGTGGTGGGAAAAAGTCAGTAGTGTCTTTCTTTGCTGCAGAGATACAAGCAATATATCCATTACAAAGCAAAACTGGCTTGTGAGTAGTCATTTAATATTGCTATATAGATCCTACAGACTGACAGTTAGAACCATTGATCTCAGCCGCTATCCAGAGGCAGCAGCCAATCAGAACACTGGCTCCTAGCACACTTAGCCAATCAGCTGCTGACACACCTATCTCCATTTAATTCACCATATCATGGTGTCCTTTTTCAAATCCTCACAAGCTGATGTGGTCTATCGAATGCAATTTTCTGAATCAGCACCACAAATAACCCCAGGAACAGGCCTAAAAACGAAGACACCAAATTTTTTGTGGTGGGCCGTTATTATCCGTGGATTTTGTTAATGCTCATGTTTAAAAAAAAGGAGGGGGCTGAGGTTGAAAAAAATACGAGACCCAAGAAACTGTCCCCAACAGCTTTCTCTCACCTCCTTGCCATGAACTCATGGCCACGAGGAAGGGGATGTGGTCCATGGGGTTGCAACTGTGTAGTAACAGTGAGGCCACGGACCATATGTGTCCACTGTGGACCACTGGTGGTCCACGGACAACAGGTTGGGAACCACTGCTCTATAGACTTGGAACACAGAGAAATGGATGCAAACTTCAGGAAAAGGGATTCCTCCTCAACTTTAGGAAGAACGTCCTGATGACAAGGGCTCTCTCATAGTAGAATCTGCTGCTGCCTCTGAGTTTGGTGGAGTCTCCTTCTCTGGTTTTAAGCAGAGCCTGGATGGCCATCAGTTGGGTGTGTTTTAATTGTGTCTTCTTGCATGGCAGAAGGTGGGGTTAGACTGGACGACCCTGGGGGGGGGGGTCTCTTCTAATTCTATGACTCAGGAAGAAGTAAAGTTTGACATTTTGAAAACAGTGTTGGACGAAGCGAGGTCTAATAAAAACAGTGTAGTCCGAAACGGACAAGAACATGCATCCTTTCCTTATGTATCTAGTAAAGGCTTCTTACCCAGAGAGGCTTCCTTGTAGAGAACCCTGAGGCCTGGATCCAGGAAAACCCTCTTGTTTTGGGGTGGAATTATACAGCCACTCCTCAAAGTAGATCTGGAGCTGAAAGGAAGGGAAAACACAAGATTATGTGTAGACAATCTCCCCTTTTCCTATCTTTCCCTTTCTGAGCCCCATCTTAGGGGAGGAAAGTGGGAGCTAAATAAATATAGGTGTCGTCAGTCATTATCATCATCGTAGATCTAAGCCCCTTTGTCTTCTCAGCCTTGTTTGGAGGGAAATGAGGGAGATGGAGCCTTTCTATGGCTGCTCCCAGGCTTCGAAGCTTCCTTCCATAGGAAGGGTCCCTGCTTGAAAACATTCCTTATCTAAGTTTTGCAAAATGGATTGTGATGGGCTCTCAATGGGGTGCTGTCCCATTGTGAGGTTTTGCATCGAGTCTTTTCATTCATTGGAATGCTCTGTAACTTTACAGCGTTGCCCAGTTGTTTTGCAGGTAACGCCAGAATACTGTTATTGGGAAGCCCTCTACAGAAGCCATGACTCCCAGTCGCAAAAGAAAGGTCTCCCTCCCCCTTGAACGGCCCTGTTTGGGGGGAGACCCTCTCCTTCCTTGCTTCTGTCCTGCCTTCCTTGCTGGCTGCCTTCCATCCTTGTTTCCTTCCTTCCTTTCTTGTTTCTTTCCTTCCTTGCTTCTTCTCTTCCTTGTTTTCTTGCTTGCTTGCTGTCTTCCTTCCTTTCCTTCCTTGCTGTATTCCTTGGTTCCTCCCTTCCTTGCTGTATTTCATGGCTTGCTTGCTTCCTTGTTTCCTTCCTTTCCTCCCTAGCTTGTTTGCTTACTTGTTTCCTTCCTTGCTTGCTCGTTTCCTTGCTTTGTTTCATTCCTTGCTTGCTTGTTTCCTTGCTTTCCTTCCTTGCTTGATGGCTTGTTTCCTTGCTCCCTTCCTTCCTCCCTTCCTTGTTTGCTTGCATCCTTGTTTCTTTCCTTGCTTGCTCCCTTCCTTCCTTCCTTGCTTTCCTTGGTTGCTTCCTTCCTTTCTTTTCCTGCTGGCTGCCTTCCTTATTTCCTTCCTTCCTTCCTTGCTTGCATCCTTGTTTCCTTCCTTGCTTGCTCCCTTCCTTCCTTGCTTCCTCCCTTCCCCTGCTGGCTGCCTTCCTTATTTCCTTCCTTGCTTGCTCCCTTCCTTCCTTACTTGCTCCCTTCCTTGCTTTCTTTCCTTGGTTGCTTCCTTCCTTTCTTTTCCTGCTGGCTGCCTTCCTTATTTCCTTCCTTCCTTGCTTGCATCCTTGTTTCCTTCCTTGCTTGCTCCCTTCCTTCCTTACTTGCTCCCTTCCTTCCTTACTTGCTGCCTTCCTTCCTTACTTGCTCCCTTTCCTTCCTTGCTGGCTGTCTTTTCTTATTTCCTTCCTTCCTTGCTTGATGGTTTGTTTCCTTGCAGTCTTCCTTCCTTCCTTGTTTGCATCCTTGTTTCCTTCCTTGCTTGCTCCCTTCATTCCTTGCTTGCTTGTTTCCTTTCTTTCCTTGCTGGCTGACTTCCTTATTTCCTTCCTTCCTTGCTTGATTGCTAGTTTCCTTGCTTTCTTTCCTTCCTTCCTTGCTTGCATCCTTTCCTTCCTTGCTTGTTTCCATGCTTTCCTTCTTTGCTGGCTGCCTTCCTTATTTCCTTCCTTCCTTGCTTGATGTTTGTTTCCGCTGGCTTCCTTCCTTCCTCCCTTTCTTGCTCCCTCCCTCCCTCCCTTTCTTGCTTCCTTCCTTCCTCCCTTCCTTGCTTGCATCCTTGTTTCCTTGCTTGCTTGCTTGTTTCTTTGCTTTCCTTCCTTGCTTGCTTCCTTCCTTGCTTGCTGGCTGCCTTCCTTATTTCCTTCCTTGCTTGCTTGATAGTTTGTTTCCCTGCTGGCTTCCTTCCTTCCTCCCTTCCTTGCTTCCTTCCTTCCTTCCTCCCTTCCTTGCTTGCATCCTTGTTTCCTTGCTTGCTTACTTGTTTCCTTGCTTTCTTTCCTTCCTTGCTGGATGCCTTCCTTCTTTCCTTCCTTCCTTGCTTGTTTCCTTGCTGTCTTCCTTCCTTCGTCCCTTCCTTGCTTGCATCCTTGTTTCCTTCCTTGCTTGCTTGTTCCTTTCCTTTCCCTTCCTTTCCTTGCTGGCTGCCTTCCTTATTTCCTTCCTTCCTTGCTTGATTGCTATTTTCCTTGCTTTCCTTCCTTCCTTGTTTGCATCCTTGCTTTTTCCATGCCTTCCTTCCTTGTTTCCTCTCTCCCTTCCTTCCTTTTCTTTGCTTTCCTTCCTTCCTTGCTTTTCCTTGCTTTTTCCTTCCTTCCTTCCATGTTTCCTTGTTTCCTTTCCTTCTTTGCTTGTTTCCTTGCTTTCCTTCCTCTCTCCCTTCCTTGTTTCTTTGCTTTCCTTGCTGTCTTCCTTCCTTGCTTTCTCCTCTGCTTGTTTCCTTCCTTGCTTGCTTCCTCTCTCTTCCTTTTTTTCCTCAGGCCTCTCACGGGATCCAAGAAGGGGCCTACGTCACGGCCCTCTTCCCAGGCATCCCATAATAGCCCCCCTTCCTCCCCCTCCCTTGTAATAACAGCCCTCCCCTTAAATACCTTCCCAACTGAGGGGCCGCCGGAAATGAGCTCTCCCTTCCCCGCCCCCTCCTTAGCGTCCCTTTCCTCTCCAAGGCCTGCTAAGCGCCTTGGACTCCAACTCCCAGAATTCCTGCCTGCCCGCCGAAGCAGCCGAGGCTTCTGGGAGTTGGAGTCCAAAGCAGGCTTGGAGGCCCCCTTGTGGCCGGAAGGAAGTTGGCGCAGCCTCTGACCTCACTTCCGGCGGAGTCCTTTTGAACCTTCCTGGCGGGAAGAAGAGGCAGAGAAGGAGAAGCCATTGGAGGTGGGATCATCCTGGGCAGAGAGGAAAGCCTTTTGGAGGGAGAGGGGCCTGTTAGGGGGTGCCATGAAGCGGGGCTTGGGTTGGGCCTTCCTCTATGGCAGAAGGAGGGCCTTGAGGGAGTGTGTAAACACAGGCTGGCTGGCCCTCTGCAGGGAGGGATTGCATTGTGCCTCCCTTGATGGATAAAGGGGGTTAGGCTGGGTAGACTAGGATTCTATGGTTCTATAGTTAATAATAAGAATAATAATAATCTTTGTATTGTCGAAGGCTTTCATGGCTGGAATCATTAGGTTCTTGTAGGTTTTTTTGGGCTATAGGGATTTCTCCTGACGTTTCGCCTGCATCTATGGCAATCATCCTCAGAGGTAGTGAGGTCTGTTGGAAATAGGACAATAGGTTTATATATCTGTGGAATGGCTGGGGTGGGGCAAAGAGCTCTTCTCTGCTGGAGCTAGGTGTGAATGTTTCAGCTGATCACCTTCATTAGCATTAGACGGCCTGGCTGAGCATGGGGGAATCTTTTGTTGAGAGGTGTTAAGATGTTCTTGTAGGATTTTTCGGGCTATAGGGCCATGTTCTAGAGGCATTTCTCCTGACGTTTCGCCTGCATCTATGGCAAGCATCCTCGGAGGTAGTGAGGTCTGTTGGAATTAGGAAAATGGGTTTATATATCTGTGGAATGACCAGGGTGGGACAAAGAGCTCTTCTCTGCTAGAGCTAGGTGTGAATGTTTCAGCTGACCACCTTCATTAACATCAGAAATCATCCGGGCGTCCCTTGGGCAATGTCCTTGCAGACGGCCAATTCTCTCACAACAGGAGCGGTTGCTCCTGACACGACAAAAAAATAAATAAATAAAATTAGCATTTGAAGGCCTGGCTGAGCCTGGGAAAATGTTCTGTTGAGAGGTGTTATATGTGCCTGGTTGTTTCCTCTCTGCTGTTTTGCTGTTGTAATTTTAGAGTTTTTTAAAACAGACCTCACAATCTGGCTACCAGCATTAAATCTGGCTACCAGTATTAAAAAAACCTCTAAAATTACAACAAAACAGCAGAGAGGAAACAACCAGGCACATCTTAACACCTCTCAACAGAACATTTTCCCAGGCTCAGCCAGGCCTTCAAATGCTAATTTTATTTATTTATTTTTTTTGTCGTGTCAGGAGCAACCGCTCCTGTTGTGAGAGAATTGGCCGTCTGCAAGGACGTTAAAACGTCAGCTAAACGTCAAAAAACCCAAGATTATGGCAACAAGAATGATTGACAACTGGAAAATAGAGGGAGAAATTGTGGAGGCCGTGACAGACTTTGTATTTCTAGGTGCAAAGATTACTGCAGATGCAGACTGTGGCCAGGAAATCAGAAGACGCTTACTTCTTGGGAGGAGAGCAATGTCCAGTCTCGATAAAATAGTAAGGAGTAGAGACATCACACTGGCAACAAATATTGGCCTATTCATTTTGACTAACCCTGTAGTAAAGAGTAGAGACATCACACTGGCAACAAAGATCCGCCTAGTCAAAGCCATGGTATTCCCTGTAGTAACCTACGGATGTGAGAGCTGGACCTTAGGGAAGGCTGAGCGAAGGAAGATAGATGCTTTTGAACTGTGGTGTTGGAGGAAAGTTCTGAGAGTGCCTTGGACTGCGAGAAGATCCAACCAGTCCATCCTCCATGAAATAAAGCCCGACTGCTCACTGGAGGGAAGGATACTAGAGACAAAGTTGAAGTACTTTGGCCACATCATGAGGAGACAGGAAAGCCTAGAAGACAATTATGCTGGGGAAAGTGGAAAGCAAAAGGAAGAGGGGCCGACCAAGGGCAAGATGGATGGATGGCATCCTTGAAGTGACTGGACTGACCTTGAAGGAGCTGGGGGTGGTAACGGCCGACAGGGAGCTCTGGCGTAGGCTGGTCCATGAGGTCACGAAGAGTCGGAGATGACTGAATGAATGAACAATAACAACAACAAAGGACGTTGCCCAGGGGACGCCTGGATGATTTCTGATGTTAATGAAGGTGGTCAGCTGAAACATTCACACCTAGCTTCAGCAGAGAGCTCTGTCCCACCCTGGTCATTCCACAGATATATAAACCTATTTTCCTAATTCCAACAGACCTCACTACCTCTGAGGATGCTTGCCATAGATGCAGGCGAAACGTCAGGAGAAATGCCTCTAGAACATGGCCCTATAGCCCGAAAAAACCCACAAGAAACTAATAATAATCTTTATTTATATCCCGCCACCATCTCCCCCAATGGGGACTTGGGGCGGCTCACATGAAGCCAAGCCCAAACAACAAATTACATTAAAATAACATAAACAATATCACAATAAAGTACAACGCATATATAAATACAATAAACAATATACACAAAACATGAGAAAGCAATAAACAAACATAATTTATTATTTATTTATTTCGTGTGCTTCTACCCCTCCCTTCTCAACCCCTGAGGGGGGACTCAGGAAGGCTTACGAAAAGGCACAGTTCGATGCAGATACAGATAAGATATAGACAGCAATTAAAACAATTTTAACAGTTAAAACAATCAATATATATCACAGTCAATAAAAACCAATCTTATGCTCAACTTTCGCAACTCAGAGTCCATTATTTCATTCCACATTTTCCATTCCTATCAGTCGTCGTTGTCCTTTATTTATCTGCCAGATTGCCCAAATGCCTGGTCCCAAATCCTTCTAAAGGAAAGGAGGGATGGCGATGATCTAATTTCCCCGGGGAGTGAATTCCATAGGTGAGGGGCCACCACCGAGAAGGCCCTGCTCCTCATCCCCGCCAGTCTCACATGTGATAGAGGCAGGGCCGAGAGCAGGGCCTCCCCAGAAGATCTTAGACTTCGAGGTGGGACGTAGAGGAAGATCCAATTGGACAGATACACTGGGCCGGAACCGTATAGGGTTTTGTAGGTCAAAACCAGCACCTTGAATTGTGCTCGGAACTGAATCGGCAGCCAGTGGAGCTGACACAGCAGGGGGTGGTGTGCTCCCTGTATGTCGCTCCGGTGAGCAATCTGGCTGCCGCCCGTTGGACTAATTGAAGTTTCCGAACAGTCTTCAAAGGCAACCCCACGTAGAGCGCGTTACAGTAATCTATTCGGGATGTAACAAGAGCGTGGACCACTGTGGCCAGATCAGGCTTCCCAAGGTACGGGCACAACTGGTGCACAAGTTTTAATTATGCAAAAACTCTCCCGGCCACCGCTGAAACCTGGGCTTCCAGGCTCAGCGATGAGTCCAGGATCAATCCCAAGCTGCGAACCAGTTACATGTATTATTTTTATTTATTTACACTATTTATACCCCACCTTTCTCTATCCCAAGGGGGACTCAAGGCTCAAGGTGGCTTATATATGGCAATTATTCAATGCTTTAAACACATACAACATTAAGCTTTAAATCCATTGAATTTAAATTTATTTTATTTATTTATTTACAGTATTTGCATTCCGCCCTTCTCACCCCGCAGGGGACTCGGGGTAGATTACAATGTACATATACATGGCAAACATTCAATGCCATAGACATACAAGACATATAGACATGCCAAGCTAAGGCGCAACTTGACAGAAGCAAATGCTAGATACACCAGATACAGCTCTGTAAAATCATGGACTCTCACCAGACCCAGCAAGGCTGAGGGCTGCAAGGCTCCCTTTCTGTCAGTGCCCAGGCAAGAGGTAGAGGGGGGGGGGGGGGGGGGAAGGAAGGAAAGAGGGGGAGAAGAAAGGAGAGGAAGAAGGAAAGAGAGAAGGAAGGATGGAAGCAAAAAAGAAAGGAAGGAGAGAAGGAAGAAGAAAAAGAAGGAAAAGGAGGGAAGAAAATGGAAGGAAAGAGGAGGGAAAAAGGAAGGAGAGAGAAGGAGAAGAAGAGCAAAGGAAGGAAGGAAAGAAAGGTAGAGAAGAGAGAAAAGAGGAAAAGAAAAGGGGGGGAGGAAAGAAGAGAAGGAAAGAAAAAGGAGGGAAGAAAGGGGAAAAGGAAAGGAAGGGATGGAAGCAAAGGAAGGAAGGAAAGAAGTAGAGAAGGAAGAAAAAGAAGGAAAAAAGGGGGAGGGAGAAAGAAAGGGAGGGAGAAAAGGAGAGAAGAAGGAAAGAGAAGGAAGGAGGAAGAAGAGAAGGAAGGAAGAAAAAAAGGGGGAAAGAAGGAAAAAGAGGAAGAGAAAGGGAGGGAGAAAGAAAGAAAGAGAAAGAAAAAGGAAGGAAAGAGAGGAAGAAGGAGCAAAAGAAGGAAGGATGGAAGCAAAGAGCAAAGGAAGGAAGGAAAGAAAGAGGGAGAGAAAGAAAGAAGGAAGGATGGAAGCAAAGAGCAAAGATAGGAAGGAAAGAAAGAGGTAGAAAAGGAAGGAAGAAAGAAGGAAAAGGGAGAAGGGAGGAAAGAAAGAGGTAGAGAAAGAAGAAAGAGAACGAAGGAAAAGAAAAGGGGGGAGGGAGGAAAGAAAAAGGAAGGAAAGGGAGGGAAGGTTGGGCACAGCAATGTGTGGAGAGTACAGCTAGTTCCTCAGGAAGTGGCTTGGGACGTAAGACCTCTGTGTCTGTTCCTGCATGTGGCTCCTGAGGCTGCAAGAAAGGGAGGGGGGCAACTAACACGCTGTGGGAACGTTCTACCCCCACTGGAGGCGGTGATTCTGCCACCACTTCAACTGCAGAAATTTGCCCCTCTGGGTCCCACTTTCCATTTCTGCTGCTACTACAAGAGGGTCATGATGATGATGTCTTGCAGGTGGGTGCGGAGGAAACCATAGAAATTCTTTCCTAACCTCCCACGTCTCCCTCAGGTGTCAGCGATCCAGAGAAGAGGGATTCAGAGGAGGGTGATCCAACATCTGGCCCCTGCACCACCTCCGCACACAAGTCCCCAGGCGCTGTTATGGTGGGAAGACCCAGGTCGTTCCTCTGGGATCATTTTGATGTCCACCCCCAGGTGCGCTCGCTGGTAGTTTGCAAGCACTGCGGGAGGAAGATCAGCAGGGGCAGAGACTTGAAGCATCTGGCTAGCACAGGGTTGGAGATGCATATGAAGAGGCATCACCCAACGATCAAGGTGAGAGTAAGAGAAACTGGCAGCACCTGCAGCCGCAGGAAGAATACTCCCACTTTGCCAACTGCCAAAGCGGGGAGACAGATTCAGTCCACGCTGAAAGTTTGGGGTCTGCCCATGGGCAGGATGAGATCGGGGGAAAAGTCACCCACAGCCAAGCAGATCACCCAGTGCGTGGGAGAGATGATGGCTCTCGACCACCAACCCTTCCGTATGGTGGAGCAGGAAGGCTTCCGCCGCTTGATGGCACTCGCATTTCCCCACTACAAGATCCCCACAGGTGCCATCTTCTCCCAAAGGGTCATTCCTTCCTTATATGAGGGCTGCAAGGAACGCCTTGTGAAGTTTTTGCACAGCGCCCAAGGAAGCTGCATCCACTTCACGTCAGACATTTGGTCCAGCTTGGGAGGAGGCCATTCCTACCTCTCTCTCACTGCACATTGGTGGGAGAAGGAGGGCAGCCTGGAGTCAGGGCATCGCTGGGCCTTGCTAGCAATGGAAGTGGTAGGCAAGGACCACAACGCTGATACCATCTGTCAATACTTGGAAGCCATGATGAGGGAGTGGATGCAGCACAGGCAGGAGAACATGAAGACGGGGTTCATGGTCACTGATGCTGGCAAGAATATGATAAGGGCGGTGGAAAGTGTAGGCTTTACCAACGTTAGCTGCATGGTGCAATTACTCCACAACACCATAAAAGATGGCTTTGAGGGCCCTGAGGGACAGAACCCCAACCACATCAGCCAGCTGATGGAGCGCTGCCGCAAGATTGCAGGCTATTTTCACCAGAGCAGCAAGGCAGCCCAACAGCTGCCTGACAGGCAGACCCTACTGCAACACAATCTGCTCCAGGATGTTTCCACCTGCTGGAGCTCCACATACGAGATGCTGCAACGCATGGTGGAGCAACGGAGGGCTGTCCACAGCTTCTCCCCGACGGTGACCGAGCTGGTGCCAAACAAGCAGGAGTGGGAGACCATCTCCCAGCTGGTCGATGTGCTCGAGCCCTTTAAAAATGCCACCGAGGCCCTTTGTGACACCAGAGCCCCCCTCAGCTATGCTGTCCCTCTCATCTTAGGGCTGAAGAGGCACTTGGATAGGTTGGGAGGTGGGCAGACGTTCGAGTCAATGGCTGGGCCCCTCACACCACAGGCCCAGGAGGTGGTGAGGGAGTTAACCTTTGCCCTCCGGAAACACCTGGAGCCACTGCTGAGCAGTAAGATCCATATGCTGGCGGCCGTCTGTGATCCTCGCATTAAGGGCATTGTTTGCCCCAAAGACTTGGCAAAATGGAAGACAGAGCTTGTTACACTAGTTAGGGAGGCATACACTCTGAGAGTGGGGGGTGTTGCCTCTGTTGCCACACCAGCAGCGTTGCCGGCCACCCCCAGCGCCAGTGCTGACAACCCCGTGGTGCCACCTGAAAGGAGTCGGAAGGCGCGGCAGCAGCGACTGCGGGACACATTCATTGAGGAGGCCATTGCCATGATGGTACAGGCGGCAATGTCTTTGTCTGCCCAAGCACGTAAGATGGACTCGGCTGAGTGTTCTGTAAACTCTTACTTTGATGAGCCACAAGAGCCTTTGTCCTGCGATCCCTTGGCCTACTGGTGTTCCCAGACCTACGTGTGGCCGGATCTCGCTAACGTTGCCTGCAAGTTCCTCAGCTGCCCACCAGCCAGCGTCCAGAGTGAAAGGGTCTTCAGCCTGGCAGGAGATGTCACCCACCACCAGAGCTTGTTGGACCCTCTTGCGGTGGAAAAGCTGGTCTTCCTGAAGGCCAACTTGCCTGTCCTGGGGTTCCCAGAGATGGATTTTGACATCAGCCTTCCCTAGATTTATCTTGACAATAATCATTCTGTGTATTGCCGGAATCACTGGGTTCTTGTAGGTTTTTTCGGGCTATGTGGCCATGTTCTAGAGCAGTGGTTCTCAACCTGGCATCCCGAGATGTTTTTGGCCTACAACTCCCAGAAATCCCAGCCAGTTAACCAGCTGTTAGGATTTCTGTGAGTTGAAGGCCAAAAACATTTGGGGACCCCAGGTTGAGAACCACTGTTCTAGATTCATTCTCCTGACGTTTCGCCTGCATCTATGGCAAGCATCCTCAGAGGTAGTGAGGTCTGTTGGAACTAGGAAAAATGGGTTTATATATCGGTGGAATGACCCAATATCTTTGTCCCACCCTGGCCATTCCACAGATATTTAAACCCATTTTCCTAATTCCAACAGACCTCACTACCTCTGAGGATGCTTGCCATAGATGCAGGCGAAACATCAGGAGAGAATGCCTCTAGAACATGGCCATAGAGCCCGAAAAAACCTACAACCCAATGATCATTCTACCCACACTATTGTTTTCTGACTTGATCTTGAGTTCCGTGAGATCAGTCTAACATCAATGTTTACTAAAGTGATCTTGACTTATTTGAGATCATGATACCCTAACACCAGTGTTTTCTAAATTGATCTTGACTTATGTGGGATCACTCTGCCACCAATGTTTTCTACAGTAATCTACTCATACTCAGCGTTTGCTGTTGACAGAGCAGCAACTCTGCCGAGCTCCGGAGAAGAAGCTCTCCCGAAAAAAGATTTACAACTTAGCCAACTTAGCTAAATCGCTCTCTGTGAGAAAGATTTACATCTGAGCCAAACTGTTCCCCAGAGAAGATTTACAACTGAGTTTAATTGCTCTTCGTGAGTAAGATTCGCGGGAGGGGAAGATCAGAGGGTTAGAGTGTGGCTTCCTTTACAACAAGGTTAAAACGCTCCCTTCTAGACCATCCATTACAACGCGGGCAGAGTACTCCCTCTCTTAGTCAAGATCAGAGAGAGCTCAAAAATAAAAAATAACAACGAGTCCCTGACCTGCAACACCCCAGGACCCCATAGGGGCCGTCTGGTGAGATTTCCAGGGAAATAGGAAGGGAGAGAGAGGGGAGAAGAAGGAGGCTGAGCTGAGGCCATTATTTTCACCTTCTCGGCCGGAGCTCGGTGGAGCTCGCTCCCTCCTAATATCCTAATTTCGCCTGCGCTTGGAAGACCCGAAGGCGCAGATATTATCCCTGCAGGGCTTTGCTTGTGCTGCCGCTTTCGGCTTCGGGTTCGGCTGGAAGATGGCCCTTTTTGCTGAGCTGCTCTGATCCATTGTTGTGTTGCTGCTTGGGAGAAGCCTTTAGAAGCCCAGTTGTCACTACTGAGACCCCAATCTTGTGTTGCTGCTATTGTGTTGCTGTATAAATAACATCTGATCTCCAGCTTTGAAAGCTCTTGGCAACTGTGACGTGAATTGACTAACAACGGACCAACAGACACTGCCTCTTGCATGAGTATACCATCTGCTCATCTGCTTGTGATTAGTGCCACCACCCATTGGCTGGTCGGGAAGAGGCGGGAGCCTGGCCAAGGGGATGCCGGCTTGTCCTTCACGGATCCTCAGAAACCGGTCTCCTAATTCTGAACTGACTACCCTTGATTGAGAAGTGGCCTAGTCCAAGAAGGCAAAGAACTTTTTTCGAACTGGTTCTACTACTATGTCACTTTAGCCTAGAGCATTTTAGATCTTTCGGTGGTTGTCCGGTATCCACCACCCCCGGAAGACTGAGTCGGCCACCTGTGACCAAATTACCGCCACCTTTGCATCCCGCTGATCCAATCTTGGACAAATTGTGTGATCTTTCATGGTCCAGCAGTGCCTGCTGATTGTGTTGACTGTGTTGAACTGCTGATTGTTACTGTGTAGACCTCTTGTGTAGACCTCTTGTGTAGACCGTTTGTGTAGACCTCTTATGCTGGCCTCTTTGTATGAAGAGATATCATCGTAGTTCAACTGTGCTGACCGCCGCTGTGTTGACATCGCCGGATGACCCATCCGCTTTTAGACCAACCGTCTAGGGATTACATCTGAATCATAACAATTTTAATAACCTTATCCAATTACTATTACCATCATCCTTGTGAGAGTGTGATTACATATCACTACCTCAGTTACCCCTTGGTTGTCGTTTGCTGCTAATTTGATCAAGAACGCAATAGCACTTTAAGGCGCCTGCCACTGCTGCTAAATTATACCAGCACTACGCCCCCATCCTTTTCCTCTATGCCGCACTTTTAGTTAATTGAGAGAACCAGTTTGGGTATCTATTGCACTTAGATCTTGCACTTTATGTACTGCACCTTAGATCTTGCACTTTATGTATGTGCCCAACGGTACGCAGTATGTTGTTGATTGAGTGATATTACTGACTGGGTGGCATTTAAGTCTCTTGCACTTTACGAACTGTTTAACTGGTGTGGCTGAACGCCTAGCCCCACCTGAATCTATTGTTATCCATGTGGCTCCCCATCCCCCTATTTGTTCTGTCCCTGTTACTGCTGACTAGTGGAGGGGGCAGGGGAGGAGGAGGGCTGGAGCCTGTGAACAAGGATGGGGCGGGGAGGGGGGAGGAGGGGAGGCAAGGGAGATGGCAAAGGCCAACAATCCAAACTTCGAGCGATATTGGAAATAAGACCTTGGTGCTGGACTGCGGCATGGAGGAGGGGAGGTGTTCCACTAGCCGAGGGGCCCCCATAGAGGTCGTGGTGGGGAGGAGGAGATGCGGTAAAAGGAGACCTCAAATTCGGCTTAATTCGGACCGCTTACCAACATTAACAACCCTAAACCGGTCTCCTAAGGTATATTGGTGTAACCAGGTGAGCGGGCCCTCCGGATTGAAGGTGGTGCTGCTGAACGCCAGGTCTGTCAACGGAAAAACGACCTGGATCCAGGACTTAATCCTGGATGAGCGGGCAGATCTGGCGTGCATTACGGAGACCTGGCTGGATGAAGCTGGGGGCGTAAATCTTACCCAGCTTTGTCCTCCAGGCTTCTCCGTACAGCACCAACCGAGATCCGGAGGACGGGGAGGCGGGGTCGCAGTGGTCTATAGAGATTCCATCCATCTGACCAGGAGTCCCATCCCGCAGACCACAAATTTTGAATGCGTCCACCTGAGGGTGGGTGACCGGGACAGAATAGGGATTCTGTTAGTGTACCGTCCACCTCGCTGCACTACAGTCTCCCTACCTGAGCTAGCGGGGGTCGTCTCGAGCCTGGCGTTGGAGTCTCAACGGCTTCTTGTGCTGGGAGACTTCAATATCCACGCCGAGACAGCCCTCACAGGAGCAGCTCAGGACTTCATGTCGCCATGGCAACCATGGGGCTGTCCCAACGAATAACTGGCCCCACCCACTGTGCTGGACATACATTGGACTTGGTTTTCTGCCAGGGATGGGAGCAGGGTGGCGGTGTGGAGGAGTTGTCCATCTCTCCGTTGCCATGGACCGACCACTTCCTGATCAGATTTAGGCTCACTGCGCCCCCTAACCTCTGCAAGGTGGAGGACCCACTAAGATGGTCCGCCCCAGGAGACTGATGGATCCGAATGGATTCCTGACGGCTCTTGGGGATTTTCCTGCCACCTTGGTAGGTGACCATGTCGAGGCCTTGGTCGCTCTCTGGAATGGGGAGATGACCAGGGCAATTGACATGATCGCTCCGGAGCGTCCCCTCTCAAGTAGCCGAGCTAAACCAGCCCCTTGGTTTACCGAGGAGCTGGCAGTGATGAAGCGAAGGAAGAGGGAACTAGAGAGCGTGTGGCGTTCGGATCCAAGCGAGTCAAACCGAGCACGGTTTGTGTCCTTTCTTAGGGCATATGCCGCGGCAATAAAGGCCGCAAAGAAAGTTTTCTTTGCGGCCACTATTGCGTCTGCAAAGAACCGTCCGGCGGAGTTGTTTCGGATTGTTAGAGGTCTTTTAACTCCCGCCACCTCTGGCGGGAGCCCTGACAATTCGGTCACGCGCTGTGAAGCATTTGCTCGGTTCTTTGCAGACAAAGTCGCCTTGATCCGTTCTGAGCTGGACACCATGTTACATGCAGTCTCTGTGGATGTGACAAGAGCACCTGCTTGTCCTATTTTGATGGATTCTTTTCAGTTTGTGAAACCCGAGGATGTGGAAGATACTTGGAGGAATGAGGCCCACCACGTCCATCCTAGACCCCTGCCCATCCTGGCTTCTGAAGGAGGCCAGAGGGGATTGGCTGAGTGGGTAACGGTGGTGGTTAATGCCTCCCTTCGGGAAGGCAAGTTTCCAGCGTGCTTAAAACAAGCAATTATAAAACCGCTGTTGAAGAAACCATCACTGGACCCCACTAAATTTGACAACTATTGGCTTGTTTCAATCTCCCCTTTTTGGGTAAAGTCCTGGGACGTGTGGTGGCTTCTCCAGATATTCTTGGAAGACATTGATTATCTAGACCCGGCACAGTCTGGCTTTAGGCCGGGACATGGAACTGAAACAGCCTTGGTCGCCTTGGTAGATGATCTACGCAGGGAGCTAGACAGGGGGAGTGTGTCCCTGTTAGTTCTGCTGGACCTCTCAGCGGCCTTCGATACTGTCGACCACGGTATCCTTCTGGGGCGCCTTGCGGAAATGGGCCTTGGGGGCACTGCTCTGCAGTGGCTCCACTCATTCCTGGAGGGACGCACCCAGAAGGTGTTATTGGGGGACTCCTGTTCTGCCCCACAACCTTTGACTTGTGGGGTTCCACAGGGTTCCATACTGTCCCCCATGCTGTTTAATATCTACATGAAGCCGCTGGGTAAGATCATCCGGAGTTTCGGGTGCGGTGTCATCTGTACGCAGATGATGTCCAACTCTGTCACTCCTTTCCACCTGCTACTAAGGAGGCTGTCGAGGTCCTGAACCGGTGCCTGGCCGCTGTGACGGTCTGGATGAGGTCGAACAAACTGAAACTAAATCCAGACAAGACAGAGGTACTCCTGGTCAGTCGCAATGCCGAACAGGGTATAGGATTACAGCCTGTTCTGGATGGTTACACTCCCCTGAAGGCGCAGGTTCGCAGCTTGGGTGTGACCCTGGATTCATCTCTGAGCCTGGATCCCCAGGTTTCAGCGGTGACCAGGGGAGCATTTGCACAGCTTCGGCTCGTGCGCCAGCTGCGCCCGTACCTCGGGAAGTCTGACTTGGCCACGGTGGTCCACGCTCTGGTCACATCCCGCCTTGACTACTGCAACGCTCTCTACGTGGGGCTGCCCTTGAAGACGGCCCGGAAGCTTCAGCTGGTTCAGCGTGCGGCAGCCATGTTACTAACTGGAGCGGGATACAGGGAGCACACAACACCCTTGTTGTCCCAGCTCCACTGGCTGCCGATTTGCTACCGGGCCCAATTTAAGGTGCTGGTGTTGGCCTACAAAGCCCTGAACAGCTCCGGCCCAAAATACCTTTCAGACCGCATCTTGGCCTATGAGCCCACGAGGACCTTGAGATCGTCTGGGGAGGCCCTTCTCTCGATCCCGCCTGCCTCACAGGCACGCCTGGCGGGGACGAGAGAGAGGGCCTTCTCAGTGGTGGCCCCCCGGTTGTGGAACACTCTCCCTACAGACATCAGGCAGGCGCCCTCTCTTTTGTCCTTCCGAAAAAGCCTCAAGACGTGGCTGTTCGAGAGGGCATTTAATTAAGTGCTATAGTAATGTGGTAAAGACGACTGGAATGGTACAAGGAATACGAGATTGGTCACGATTCTATTACGAGACGAAGCGGATTAGTTAGTGTAATTTTAACTGTTGTATTGTTGTATGGTTAATATGCTGTTGTACTTGTCTTTGTGTGAATTGCCTTTTGTACTGTACACCGCCGTGAGTCGCCCGAGTGGGCTGAGAATGGCGGTTAATAAATGCTCCAAATAAATAAATAAATAAATAAATTGACCACTTTTGGTTTTGCTCAACAGATTCGTAGCCGCTTCTACTTTTTGCACTGTTTTATGGTATTCTTGTGTTTTATTTATTTTATTGCAATGTTTGTTCTGTGTTCTTGCTTTTGTTTTGTTGTAATGCACTACTGGGCTTGGCCTTGTATAAGTTGCCCCGAATCCCCTTTGGGGGAATGTTGGCAGGGTATCAATAAAGTTTATTATTATTATTATTATTATTATTATTACTCCTACTACGTTTATTACTTTGATTCCACGGTATGCATGCAATGCTTTTGATACAACTTAAGTTCTCATCCCCTCTACCTTTTTCACATTAAATTGCCAGAAATACAGCTTTATGATGTCACATGGATTAGTTAGCAGCTGCTACAAATCACAACTATACACATAATGTGAAAATGTGTGTATGCGGCAGAGGTGTCCACTTACACAGACAGCTTTCCACTTCCACAAACAGGATTGAGTTCCAAGTGCTGAGTAGCCTCCAAGGGCACTTCCTCAACTTACATTGCGGGTTATAACAAGCAGCATGAACATGTAGCCAAACACTGTCAATGTCCTCCCCAAATAGGTGAAAGTAATGGGGGTACTACTACACTGTTTCCCCAAAAATAAGGCATCCCCTGAAAATAAGGCCTAGAAGAGGCTTTGCTGAATTGCTAAATATAAGGCCTTCCCTGAAAGTAAGACCTAGCCCACCCTTGGTGGCTGGAAGCTGCATATTGTCTCTGCTGTCCAAGTGGTCCAGGAACTGCTGTGGAAGTTCGTTACAGTCTCCAGACAATGTGTGAGAGCCAAGTACTTTCCAGCCATTTTATTTTTTGTGGCCCTGGGTTATTTTTTGTGGCCCTGTCTATGCCAGAGTTGTGAGTCAGAGTTGTGGCCCTGGGTGTGAGTCAGGCCACCAGCTGTTCAATAAATGTTCATTTTTTAGAAAATCAACAATAAATGTGAATTCTTCTTCATGGAAAAAAATCCCCTGGAAATAAGACCTAGTGCATCTTTGGGAGCAAAAATTAATATAAGACACTTGTCTTATTTTCGGGGAAACAGGGTAAGAGACAAAAATGATCCGATAAAACAGTCTTCAGTTAATTTTGGGTGAACTACAATTTCCAATGTGCTGTTGAAGGTTTTCATGGCCGGAATCACTGGGTTGCCGTGAGTTTTCCGGAATGTATGGCCATGTTCCAGAAGCATTCTCACCTGACATTTTGCCCACATCTATGGCAGGTAGGCCTGGGCAATCCATGGTTCTAAAGTACTTACAAAACTAAAGTTCTGGTGGTGAAAATTTCAGAACCCCAACAAAACTTTCAAAATTTAATTATTATTTCATTATTGGTGATTTTTATGATAGAACCAATTAGAAACTGTCATTTATAATGAAATTTTGAGAGTTTTGTTAGAGTTCTGAAATTTAGAACTTTAGTTTTGTAAGTACTTTAGAACCATGGATTGACCAGGCCTAATGGCAGGCATCCTCAGAGCTTGAGAGGTATACAATTCCCAACCTCATGAATCAACTCCCCCCCCCCACCCCACCCCCAAAATTCCACCACTATTTTTATGTTGGCCATGTTGGGTATGTATGCCAAGTTTGGTCCACATCCATTATCATTTGAGTTCATAGTGTTTTTCGATTGTGTGTGAACTACAATTTCCAAAACTCTGGGTCATTTCGCCCCAAACTTTGTCAATATTCAAAGTTGGCCATGTTGGGGGTGTGTGTCAAGTTTAGGTCAAATTCAGGCAACGATGGATCTGGACCAAACTTGGCACACATATGACTTCTCAGTGACGTTCGAAGGTGAACCTCAGACACAGTGAAGACTTTTGGACTCCTCCCCTCCTTGAATGATTTATATGTAAATCTTAGGCAATCCCTCGTTGTCCGAGTAGGATGGGTCCATAGGTGACTATGGAGCCCTATTCTTGACCTGCATGTTCTCCCGCAGTGAGGGCATTGGTTTCCAGGTGGAAGTGGTCCTGGTCGGGGTTGGCTTGACGTGCCTTCCTCTTGGCATGTTTCTCTCTTTTGCCCTCCATTTGTGCCTCTTCAAATTCTACAGCATTGCTGGTCACAGCTTACCTCCAGCTGGAGTGTTCACAGGCCAGGGCTTCCCAGTTCTCAGTGTCTATGCCAGTTTTTAAGGTTGGCTTTGAGCTCATCTTTGAATCTCTTTTCCTGTCCTCCAACATCCTGTTTCCATTCTTGAGTTGGGAGTAGAGCAACTGCTTTGGGAGACGGTGGTTGGGCATCCGGACAACGTGGCTGGTCCAGCAGAGTTGCTGGTGGAGGACCACCGCTTCAATGCTGTTGGTCTTTGCTTCTTCCAGCACGCTGACATTTGTCTGCTTGTCTTCCCAAGAGATGTAAATCCCACACATGCAATTGTAAGATATATTAATATTTTTCCCCCAAGTGTGCAAACAGAAACAGGTATAGAGAAAGTTACATTGAGCAAGAATAATATCTCCCCACAAAAGAATTGTGCAACAACTAACAGAACTCTGTCTAAAACTATCATCCTAACATATGCAACCCCATACGACTATATCAGAAATTTTGCAGCAGAAATTTGTTCCCATCTTTTCTACAAGAAAATGACCAGTGAGTCCCAGTGTTTCTTAAAACTAGTCAAGGATTTCTCCTGCATCAAAGTTGTTAGTTTGTCCATCTCTGCTAATATGCACACAGTCCTCTTCCATCAGGATAGTTGGTTCTAGCCATCTCTGGGCATAGATGATCCTCGCTGAAGACATTATGTATAATAATAGTCTTTTGTATTTTCTCTCTAACAGATCATCCAGCATCCCAGCAAGGAAAACTCTAGTTTCGTCATCATTTTGATCTTAACATTTTTTTCTAACATCATACGTAGTTGTGTCCAATACTTCTGGGCCTTTTTACAAACACATATGGTAAACATTTTACAAACCATCAGTGCAATTTGCTGGCCCACTTGCTTCTTATCATCCAATTAACTGACTTTAGACACAGTTGTTTCTGCTTCAGTAGCGGCTCTAATCTTTATTTAGATTTCATTCATTGCAATGATACTCATTAGCAAGGTCAGATGCAATTGAGAAGAGGCAAGAGACAGAGCAATGATGTCTGCTATATTTATACTCCACTGTTATTAGCTTGTAGCAGCAAACAGCAGCCTGTCCGTTGGACGCAAATGGGGCGGAAGAACAACACCAGGCTCCAGCAAGGTTCCAAGTTCAGATTTACTATTCCAATGGAAATGGGTGAGAATCAAGTGGTTTTCACACACCATGATTTGAACAGAGCACATATTTATACACAATTCCTTATATAGCTTGTTGACATTAATCAATTATTAATACATTGAAAAACATCTTAATCATCTTGATGATCAGCTGGAAACACTGAAGTCAGTGTGTTTAGATCATATTCCAATATCCTCTATGACCTAATGCTGGTCAGCAGTTCTGACGTGTCTGGGGTAAAGTAATTCATTCTTCATATTTCTAAAAGTCATATTTTTAATGTAGTTTCTATTGTAATCACATCAAGACACCAGGTGGCATTCCAATATTACAGCTAACCTTCTGACCTTAATTGGGTAGGTCCTAGGGCAGGTTATTTATTGCATGTTATTGCCTTTTCCCTATGACATCTGCTTGTTTATTGGTATCTATGCTGTCTAAAAGAAGAGGGGCCGGCCAAGGGCAAGAGGGATGGATGGCATCCTTAATGTGCAAGATACTCCACTTAACAAAATGAAGTTCAACAGTGACAAATGCAAGATACTCCACTTTGGCAGAAAAAATGAAATGCAAAGAGGCAGAATGGGGGACAATGAGGCCTGGCTCGAGAGCAGTACGTGTGAAAAAGATCTTGGAGTCCTCGTGGACAAGAAGTTAAACATGAGCCAGGAATGTGATGTGGCGGCAAAAAAAGCCAATGGGATTTTGGTCTGCGTCAAGAGGAGCATAGTGTCTAGGTCCAGGGAAGTCATGCTCCCCATGCTCTATTCCACTTTGGTTAGACCACACCTGGAATACTGTGTCCAATTCTGGGCACCACAATTCAAGAGAGATATTGACAAGCTGGAATGTGCCCAGAGAATGAGGGCAACTCAAATGATCAAGAGTCTGGAGAACAAGCCCTATGAGGAGCGGCTTTAGGAGCTGGGCATGTTTAGCCTGAAGAAGAGAAAGATGAGAGGAGATATGATAGCCATGTATAAATATGTGAGAGGAAGCCACAGGGAGGAGGGAGCAAGCTTGTTTTCTGCTTCCTTGGAGACTAGGACACGGAAGAATGGCTTCAAACTACAAGAAAGGAGATTCCATCTGAACATGAGGAAGAACTTCCTGACTGTGAGAGCTGTTCAGCATTGGAACTCTCTGCCTCGGAGTGTGGTGGAGGCTCCTTCTTTGGAAGCTTTTAAACAGAGGCTGGATGGCCATCTGTCAGGAGTGATTTGAATGCAATATTCTTGCTTCTTGGCAGGGGATTGGGCTGGATGGCCCATGAGGTCTCTTCAACTCTATGATTCTATAAGTGACTGGATTGACCTTAAAAGAGCTGGGGGTGGTGACAGCCGATTGCGAGCTCTGGCGTGGGCCGGTCCATGAGGTCATGAAGAGTCGGAAACAACTAAACAAATGAACAATAGCATGCTGTCTAAAGTACAGAGGACTTGGTTCCCTAATCTGATAATGACCATAATTATAACTTCGTCTTTGTTCGGCGGAAAACGAGCTGACTGAGAGTTAATCACATAGGTCACCTAAGGTTGTCTTATAGCAGTTTTTCTCAACCTGGGGGTCGGGACCCCTGTGGGGGTCACGAGGGGGTCTCAGAGGGGTCGCCAAAGACCATCAGAAAACATAGTATTTTATGTTTCTCATGGGTTCTGTGTGGGAAGGTTGGTCCAATTCTATCATTGGTAGGGTTCAGAATGTTATTTCATTGTAGGTGAACTACAAATCCCAGCAACTACAACTCCCAAATGTCAAGGTCTATTTTTCTCAAACTCCTCCAGTGTTCACATTTCAGCATATTGAGTATTCGTGCCAAGTTTGGTCTAGATCCATCATTGTTTGAGTCCACAGTGCTCTCTGGATGTAGGTGAACTACAACTCCAAAAATTCAAGGCCAATGTCCACCAGATCCTCCCAGTATTTTCTCTTGGCCATGGGACTTCTGTGTGCCAAGTTTGGTTCAATTTCATCATTGGTGGTGTTCAGAATGCTCTTTGATTGTAGGTGAACTATAAATCCCAGCCACTACAGCTCCCAAATGACAAAATCAATCCCCCCCCCCCCCCCCCCCAACCCCACCAGTATTCAAATTTGGGCATATTGGGTATTTGGGATTTGAAAATATCTGCATATCAGATATTTACATTACGATTCATAACAGTAGCAAAATTACAGTTACGAAGTAGCAATGAAAATGTTATGGTTGGGGGTCACCACAACATGAAGAACTGTACTAAGGGGTCGCGGCATTAGGAAGTTTGAGAACCACTGTCTTATAGGGTCTTTAAGTTCGATCTTAAAGAAAAGGAATTAGGGGAATCTTCTAGGGTCGCTCCTTCAAGCTCATTAATTCAGTGTCCAGCTTCCTAGTCTGCTGTAAATGCTGTGATCTGTTTTGAGTCCCCTCGGGGAGAAGTGCGGAATATAAATGTTGAATTATTATTATTATGATTAAAGTAAATCCAAAAAGATATACATAGGGGGGAAAAATACCAAGAACTCTAAAGAGACTTACTGGAGGAACATTTGCCTAATACAACAAATAGAAGAAATTGGTTTGCCATTAGTAAGGATATTTGAAGGATTTCAACACTCTGCCACAGACCTTCATATTCTGGGTGCTGGAAAAAGCACAAGCCATAATGAACTAGGAAGTGAACAAATATTTCCACTGATTTTCATTACACATTCTGTGCATTCACATGGTCTCACCCATATGAGTCCTTAGATATTTACTGTATGAGCAACTTCTGTTGAAGGCCTTTCCACATTCCATACATTTATGTGGTTTTTCCCATGTGGGTCCTGTGATGGGCATGCAAATGTCCAATGTCCCTGAAGCTCTTTCCACACTCCGTGCATTCATATGGTTTTTCCCCTGTGTGGGTCCTATGATGGGCATGCAAATTTCCACTTCTGCTGAAGGCCTTTCCACACTCCATGCATTTATATGGCTTTTCCCCTGTGTGGGTCCTAAGATGGGCACGCAAATGTCCACTGCTCCTGAAGCTCTTTCCACACTCCATGCATTGATATGGTTTATCTCCTGTGTGGGTTCTTTGATGTGCTTGCAAAGTGTAACCGTGAGAGAAGCTCTTTCCACACTCCATGCATTCATGCAGTTTCTCCCCAGTGTGGGTTTTTTGATGCGACTGCAAACTGCTACTAGTAGAGAAGCTCATTCCACATTCCTTGCATTCATGCGGTTTCTCCCCTGTGTGGGTTCTTTGATGTGCATGTAGATTAGAACTGCAACTGAAACTCTTTCCACATTCCACGCATTCATATGGTTTCTCCCCTGTGTGGGTCCTTAGATGTTTATTACATGAGCCACTATCACAGAAGCCCATTCCACATTCTATGCATTCATATGGTCTCTCCCCTGTGTGTGTCCTTTCATGGACACGTAGATTTGCCATCTGACTGAAGCTCTTTCCACATTCCATGCATTTATAGGGTTTGTCTCCAGAATGCGTTCTTTCATGTACGCGCAGATGACAAGCCCGACTGAAATGCTTTTCACACACCATGCATTTGTATGGTTTCTCTTCTCTGTGAGATTTTTTATGTGACTGTAGATTTGAACTGCACCGGAAGGTTTTATCGCATTCCACGCATTTGTACGGCTTCTCACCCAAGTGAGTCCTGAGATGTAGATTCCATGCTTTCCTATTACTGAAGCTCTTTCCACATTCCGTGCATTCATATGGCTTCTCCCCTGTATGGGTGTATTGATGTAAATGCAGTTGTTCTCTTTGACGGAAGCTCTTCCCACATTCCATGCATTTGTGTGGTTTCTCCCCTGTGTGTCTTTTCTGATGTACACGGAGAGCTGAATTCCGAGTGAAGCTCTTTCCACATTCCATGCATTCATAGGGTTTCTCTCCTGTGTGGGTCCTTTGGTGCGAACGTAGACTTCCA
Source organism: Anolis sagrei ordinatus (assembly GCF_025583915.1). NCBI lineage: Eukaryota > Metazoa > Chordata > Lepidosauria > Squamata > Anolidae > Anolis > Anolis sagrei. Next base: position 308,540,208 of record NW_026845477.1, on the reverse strand, counting down.
CTGTAACTGAAGCTCATTCCACATTCCATGCATTCGTATGGCTTCTCTCCTGTGTGTGTTCTTTGATGTCTACGTAGATTTGCATTCTCACTGAAGCCCTTTCCACATTCCATGCATCTGTATGGTTTCTCCCCTGTGTGGGTTCTTTGATGTCCACAAAGTTGTGTACGGTTACTGAAGGTCTTTCCACATTCCATACATATATATGGTTTTTCTCCTGTGTGAACTCTTAGATGTTTACTATATGATCCACCATCGCTGAAGCTCTTTCCGCAGTCCATGCATTGGTATGGCTTCTCTCCTGTGTGTATTCTCTGATGTACTTGTAGATTTGCTTTTTTGCTGAAGCCCTTTCCACATTCCATGCATTTATGTGGTTTCTCCCCTGTGTGTGTTTTTTCATGTGACTTTAAATAACTGGACTGACTAAAATTCATTCCACATTCCATGCATTTGTATGGTTTACCTCCTTTGTGAGGATCGGCATCTATGTTTAACTGTGCGTGACATTTGCACACTTCCCCACAGCCGGCGCACTCCATGTTATTTGGTTCTGAGGTTAGAGGTTCAGAATGATCAGTGTGCTGGAAGGAAAAGGAGTGCTTCTCTTCTTCCACTTGAGTTATGTTTTCGGTTTTCATTCTCTTTTGCTTCCCAAACACCTGTTTTTCCGTGTTACAGCTGGATCCTTGTGTTTCGCATTCTTCTGCCAATTTCTTTCTTTCTTTCTTTGAGGAAAAAGAAAAGAAATAATTTAAACCAAATGATAGAAAACAAAAACCAGATAAAAGAGACTTATCCCCGCCTATCTCCGTGATCGCATCTCCACAGACTCTAAAATCTTCCGGGGAGGCCCTCCTCTCGCTCCCACCACTGTCATAAGTAGGTTGGTGGGGACGAGAGAGAGGGCCTTCTCGGTGGTGGCCCCCCGCCTCTGGAACACGCTTCCAAAGGAAATAAGACAGGCCCCATCCCTCCCCTCCTTTCATAAGAGCTTGAATACCTGGTGGTTTCAACAAGCCTTTGAGAATGACCAGTTCTATCTCAGCTCCAAACCCTTGTTGAATATGGCCTTATACTTCCTACCTATTACCCTGGTCAACCCTCTAATAGGCCCTGGAAATGAGCAGCCACAGACCCGTACCTGCTATTGTTGTTAGCCTGTTATAGCACTGTACTTAATTCCCGGTCCCCTCATATTTTGAGTTTGCACTAGCCTCGGCCTGGCCTTTTAATTGCTCTGAACAGGCAGGATTATTTTTAATATATATGTGTTATTGTGATAATTTTATGCTTATGTTGTTTTGTTAATTTTATGTCATGCTGTTTACTTTGTATGTTTTGGTGATGTTACTTGGAAACTGCTCTGAGTCCCCCTCGGGGAGATAGAGCGGTATATAAATAATAATAATAATAATAATAATAATAATAATAATAATAATAATAATTATTATTATTATTATTATTATTATCCCAATTGCTTCTTGATCCCCTAGACCAGTGCTTCTCAACCTGAGAGTCGGGACTCCGGGGAGGATCATAAGGGGGTTTCAGAGGGGTCACCAAAGACCATAAGAAAACACATATTTCTGACGGTTTTAGGAAGTGATTTGGCAGAGAAGGATGAAGATCTCTCTGCCTGTCTTTCTCTTCATTTTTGGAAACAGATGGTGAATCCTCCCACCCAAAGCCCTCCTCCACTGTGATTGCCTGGCCTCTCAGCCAAGGGGAGGGTTGTTTCTGAGACTCCCAAGCATAGAGGAGAGATCAAGTGTGCTCAGTGCATGGCCTACAGTGCTGAGTAAAATGGCAGCCACAGGTTTACTTCTTTCCCCTGAGGACCCACAATTCCTAAAGTAGAGCGTCCTGCTCCTCACTTCACTGAGGAGACTTTTATTTTCACTTTCTATGTCTCCCTCTATGTCTCAGCTTGCAGCAGGCACACAATGACCGGGACCTGACTGGGGGAGCCAACCATTGTATGCTGCATAGCCATAATAATAATAATAATCATCATCATCATCATCATAGAATCAAAGAGTTGGAAGAGACCTCCTGGGCCTTCATCCAGTCCAACCCCATTCTGCCAAGAAGCAGGAATATTGCATTCAAATCACCCCTGACAGATGGCCATCCAGCCTCTGTTTAAAAGCTTCCAAAGAAGGAGCCTCCACCACACTCTGGGGCAGAGAGTTCCACTGCTGAACAGCTCTCACAGTCAGGAAGTTCATGTTCAGGTGGAATCTCCTCTCTTGTAGTTGGAAGCCATTGTTCCATTGCATCCTAGTCTTCAAGGAAGCAGTAAACAAGCTTGCTCCCTCCTCCCTGTGGCTTCCTCTCACATATTTATACATGGCTATCATATCTCCTCTCAGCCTTCTCTTCTTCAGGCTAAACATGCCCAGCTCCTTAAGCTGCTCCTCATAGGGCTTGTTCTCCAGATCCTTGATCATTTTAGTCGCCCTCCTCTGGACACATTCCAGCTTGTCAATATCTCTCTTGAATTGTGGTGCCCAGAATTGGACACAATATTCCAGGTGTGGTCTAACCAAAGCGGAATAGAGCATGGGGAGCATGACTTCCCTAGATCTAGACACTAGGCTCCTATTGATGCAGGCCAAAATCCCATTGGCTTTTTTTGCCGCCACATCACATTGTTGGCTCATGTTTAACTTGTTGTCCACGAGGACTTCAAGATCTTTTTCACACGTACTGCTCTCGAGCCAGGCATCATTGTCCCCCATTCTGTATCTTTGCATAAAAGGTAAAGGTAGTCCCGTTGTAGCAGTCAGCGGAAAAGAATAATTATAAAAATATATTTAAAAAATGAATATAGGAAAACTTACCTTGA